>PVKS010009577.1:0-27935 GCA_004027875.1 Aplodontia rufa | reverse complement strand
AAAAAAAGAAAACAGCTCTTGAGAGCCAAATGCTTTCAAGAAGCCCAGCAAAATACTCTCTTTTGAATGACTGGTCACTGTAGAGGCGAGTCTCTATGTCCACATTTTATGTATGTCAGTGGCAACGTTGCCATTACATCCAGGGCCATCTATTTGCCCTTAACATTAATCCTTCCCATATAATGTGACCCATTTTCATTCCTACAGTAACAGTTGCTCAATAGCCTTTCCCTCATATACAGCTAGTTCAATAAATAGGAATATTATAAATGATAGCAGAAACAATTTAATGTGTTAAAGGCTTTTCTAAAGAAGATATGTGAATGTTTACATTGGATCAGATATTTAATATTCCTTAAAAAAGGACACTCAGATTCATTACAATAATGACAATAAAATGAAAGTTCTTTCCAAACTATTTAGAAAGTATTGTACTTATTTGTTGAGAATAGTAAAAACTACCATTGTTTTAAAATCTTTGACAATTGAAGGTTAGCTCTTACATAAGTCTTCAAATGTTAAAATTGATAAAAGGAGGCATAAACTTTACCAATAGATAAATTGGGTCTCACTCAATAACAAATGTTATAAAATGATATTTAGTTAGTTTGTGTTATTCTCAAAAGCTGTGCTCTGTAAAGTCACCATGAGTTCTGAATTAGCTAAACATTGAATCGGTGCTTCTTTTCGGAGAAAGAATTAGGTTCCTTCAAGCTCCTGATTAGACAGTTTTCACCAATTGATAAACCATAGTTTAGCTTCATGTGTGTTTCTGTCTAAAAATATGTTATTTAACACATGTAATTCATTCATCGACATTCCTGTGTCTGAATGAAGCCTTTCGTCAGTTTTCCTGTATTTTTCTAAAAAGTTCATCATAAACTTTTTTGCATAGATACTCTACATGGCATTTCAGCACCACATTTGGAACCATTTTAAACAGTGAAACCCACAAGAAGGAGCACAAAGATGTGGAAAATATGACCCTAAATTAGCCATGAAAATGATCCTAGTGGACAGTCTGAGAGCTGGGACAAGAAGGCAGAGTGCCATCTTGGTCATTCTCAGCTGAGGGTGTAGCTGATGTTTTCACAACTCTGCATAAGTCTATGAACAACTGTAAATATACCATGAATTTTGGTTCTGGGTTGCAAATGAATTTTAGAAAAATGTGTAAATTTGCAAGCATGAACATGTGAATAAGGAGGGTATGTATTTCTTTTTAGAATCTGATAATTTTATGTGTCTGAGTATTTTGCAAACAAAATAAAGTTTTAGTTTGGCATTAATATCACTGTAAGAACTCTCCAAATGTTACACAGAATTTGGTCATGTCATAATATTATATATAAATAGGTAATATTATCATATATATTAGGATGAGGAAGCCTAAAGATGATTTAATTTGAGAACAACAGAGACACAACGCATATAAAAATTCTTGTTTCCCAATTTCTCACTGAATTCAATAAACTATCAACTGTGGCATTTGATTGCTTTTTCTCTAATAGTCGCTTTGCAGGACAGTGGAAAATACTTGGATATAAGGAGTCCTCATAGCCACTAAGGTTGCATAAGCACTTTTGTGATCCAATTCTTTTCTATTATTTGCCACAATATATAAGTTAATAAGTCATCTTTTTCTTTAAAACTACTAACTGTGCAATTTGTTATTCCTCAGTAGTAGCTCAATCTTTTGCTTGATTTCTAGCAACAGCTCACATTTACTTTTACCTTTTTTTTTCTTTTTTTCATTTTCTTTCAATGTTTTCATCCAAGACCTCTTCCCCTGCCAGCTCTTGCTTGGCTTTTATGATTACATGACCTTCCAAAGAAAACTGGCTACAAACTTGAAAACTACCTAATATTTCAGTGCTAAAAATTCTTTAAGATTTGGAATATGATCTTATAAAAACCTTAATGTAATGTGGGTCAAAGACATAAATTAACTTCTACTTTTTTTCTATTTTTCTTTCTTTTTGATTTAGAGGGAGAGGGAGGGAGGGAGAGAAAGAAAGAATCAATGCACTCCAACCATCCCTTTAGCCCCTCCATTTGTTTTTTTTTTTTGGGGGGGGGTTCTTTTTGTTTTTTACAAAGAGGTACAGTGAGAGAGAGAGAGAGAGAGAGAAGCAATTGTTTGTTTGTTTTTTAATTTGGTTTTTCATGTGACTTTTATTCCTCCAACACTTTGTTGTGTATGTAGTGCTGGGGCTTGAACTTGTGTACATGCTCATGCCAGGCAAGAACTCTATCCGCCGAGCCACCGCTCCAGCCCCTCCATATTCTTTTAATATGCTTTATAATATAAGCAAAAACTCAGCTAAAAGATTACATTGGTAATCAGTTGTCTTTCAAATAAGTGTGTCATTGGAAACAATTCCTATTTTAAAAATAAACTGGTAGTACCTATAACATTGGAAATTAAGGAATTAGAACACTCTAATCAAAGGAACACAGAGAAAAAATGACTTTCGTGTTCCAAAGTCCTGCACTGTGTTGGCGATACTGTGATATTCATAATAGGGAGTAAAGAAACAATCAGTTTGCCAGACTCTGTGCTCAGTGCTTAGCCCTGGCCCCCTCAACTCAATCCATCCAATCAATAAATGGGCAATTTTAATCCTTCTCATTCTATTGGAGGGAAAATTGAAGCTGATAGACTTTAAAACTATCCCAGAGTTGTCTGTCATTCAGCTTGGAAAGTTGTGGAATTTGTGATTTAACCTCTAGAGTTTGTTTCCTCAACCAAAAGTAGAGTGCCTGACACATCATGAAGAAAATCCCGCAGCTGGAGCCCATCAGGAATGGTGATGCACTCCACTCTTAAAATTCAGAGAAGCATTATTCTCAATAGGGGCATCAGAGAAGGACTTTGGATTCATCAAATACGCACATGCTGAAGCTCAGATTGCTTTTCTAGACATTCTCCTCCTCATGTAACTCAGCACCCAATGGCATAGTGGCCTCTGCTAACCAAGTGACAAGGGGTTGTTTCCAACTTCGGGAAGAATTTCTGGTGTATACCTGAACATTAATCAAGTTCCAGTTACCCATCCTGGAAAACAAACAATATTTAGTAGCAATATGAGAAGTGCTGTTTCTAGGGCTGCTATCTTTGTTACTATTATTTTGGCTTTATTTTTCTTTCACTGTTACATAGATAGGAAGTCGGTTACAGTCAATTATTTGATTTCTATAATACTAGATTATACTCTATTCTGTCTTTAACCTCCCACACTGCAGCAGATGGAGATCTGGGTCATTTTAGGCTCCCCTAGCACAGGACTTCTGTATTTATACAGCCTCTTCCCGCTGCCTCCTTCCTGCCTCCCTTGTAGCAGACAATTGATACGTGTATTGACAGACTACATGCTTCTCCACATTCTTCAATATTTTCTTTTTAAAAATCTCTTTCAAACAGAATTCTTCTTTTAAAAAGGACATTTGTACTAGAAGTAGTCCTACACCATGAAGGTAGAAAGCAAACAGGAAATATAAGATTAGAGGAGTTTGCCCTTGGAGTGTATATATCTAAGAGATCAAGGGCGGGGTCATTTCCTCTACCACCCTGAGTCCCTCAATGTGGTGGAACAGAGTTCTTATGATCGCAATAGATGACGATGGTGACAAAGACAGAGCTGAGATTAATATTATGATGTCAAATCTGCATGTATTCACCTTTGTTAAAAAAAATAAAGACACACCTAAAACCAAAGAGCTAGAATATATTCCTCAAAGATAATATTTATTCATCTAAAATTGGAATGGAAGATGTAACTGTTTTGTTACTGATATGGCTGCCTACTTAGAAATCTAAAGAGACATCTTTGTCTCAGTCTTAAACAGATTCCTCTGGAATGAGTAATTACTCCAAAGTCTTGAGACACAATAGGGCAGAGGCGGGGTGTTGGGAATCATGTTTTTTAACTTGGCTTGCACTTAGCTGTAGACTCTAGATAGCGTGGGAAATCCCTTTCTGCCACATGATCTTTGCAGGCCTTCAATCACTTATTGGCAATGAAGAGAAACTTTTATTAAAACAAGCTCGGAATAAACAATAGTTATTAAATTTTACAGCATAAGAGAAGTTTTCAACCACCACTGAAAACAAGTTGATTTTGGGTCTGAACACAGACAATATCTTAAATGGGTTAAAAGTCAGTTGTGATAAAACCCTGATAACCCTATCATTCAGCTCATTAATAGTGATTTTTGTTAGTGCATTAATGGGACCAACTGATTTGAAATTAAAGTACACTACGTCTGTATATCACCCCCCATAAAGGTTTTCAAACTGATGTATCTGGACAGGATGAAAACATTGTCCTTGTGAATGGTTGCTTGGTATTGTGAAATGCCAATACTATTCTTCTATACTCAGATCCAGGATGATGGCAAATAAAATTGCAATTAAATAAAATATCTTCAATAAATACCATCTATCAGAGGTGCACCAGCCAAATTACTTCATCTAAAACTTACTATTCAATTGGGTATAAGAAATTCCAGATTCTAACACTTCCATACTACCTTACACCAAAAAACTTAATTGATTTTTCTCCTTTTTTTTTTAAGAGAAGAGAGAATCAATTTTTTTGTTTAGTTTTTTCATATAGTCCTCATTGCTTTGATACTTTGTTGTGTACGTGATGCTGGGATTCAAATCTGAGGTCTCATATATGCCAGGCAAGCACCCTAACCACTGACCTACCCTCCAGCCCTTGATTTTCTCTTCAATATAATCTGTAAACTATTCGTGGGACAACATTACATTAGTTTCATTAGCTCATTTTTATATCAAAACTGTGAGGATATCTCATTAAATGTTTCCATGGCAAAGAAAAACATCTTCAAAGCATCACATAGAGAAAATGTTTATTGTTTCTCATGGCTTTTAAATTGACTCTAAAAGAGAACTGTAAATAATATAAAGACTAGAAATGTCATTATATTGGTTTTTGTTTTTTAATAAAATCTTGGAAAGTTTTTCATTCAACATCTGAACTTTTGTTTCTCTACTTCTTGTTCAATTACTATGTCTCTTGTTTGTGTCCATGGCCAAAACATTATTTCTTGGAAGTATATAATGCCCCAAACAATTATTATCAATGATGTCTACCAATTCAATTCCTGCAGGGCTTGGGAAGATTTAATGAAAGCTACATCAGAGTTTTGAACCAGAGAGAAATGACTTATTTATAATACTTATACTGTTTAAGGACAAAAGTCCAATAAAAACATTTGGTGAGAGTACCACATGCTATAATATGAAACTTAGCACTTACTTATATCAGAAAATTTTTACAGAAACCCAAAGACCAGTCATAACTAAGGTGAATATAAAGTAATTTCAAAATCTGAGTGCACATCATCTATTATAGTGGAAATTTATCTGTTTTTTTATTCTATCCAATGAACTTGACAACTATAGTTGAATAAAGGTTATGAAATAATCATTCCACCAGTTACCCTGCGTGCCCTGGTGGTGGTAGCATATAAATGAATGTGTATTTTAGTTTACAAATATCTTTACTGAGAGAACAAGTTGCTGATGATCAGATTTTGATCTGGTCAACTGGGAAATGCTTGTAGCAATTTACTTTGTGATCAGTTATTCTTAGTATTTGGGGTAGAGTTCCACTTGGTGGCTCTTGGGTAATCACTGAATATGTATCTTTAGGAACATAAAAGGAAGAAACAGGAGTTCCTCTTTATGTTCCTAACCTATTTCTGAACTGGTTAGAAATTTTCCTAGTTCCAGACCAGCCATCTCAGGGGTGGGGGAGGCAGGAGAATCAAGGTTGATTTGAGCAGCCTTTTGCAAGAAAGAACTGAAAATATGGTCCCACATATAATAAAATATCTGGCCAATGCCACGTCTCCAGGTTCTTGGGATTATAACAGTCACAACAATGACAGAATGAGACAACTATTACATTAGCCTTGACATTAAAAATATTTTACTACCTTTATGTTAAAGTGCTGTCCAGTGAGAATCTAATGCAGTAGGATCCTGGGGTACTCATGGTATGTCAGCCAGTACCCCATTCTCTCCAGATCATTGGAGGTTCTGGAGGAGGTGCCAGGGTGGAAGCAGTGGGTGTGCACAATGGGACTAGGGGTAGTGGCTATTCACCAAAGGGTATAGATAGATTTTAATATCTTGACAAGAATTATGCTCTTCTAAAATACAGAAGTTGAATATTTTCCCTGACCTTGACATAACCTTCTCTGGGACAGTGGTTCTCAAAGTATGGACACCTGAGGATTCCCAAGATCCCTCTAGGAGACCCATAAATTTCTGCCTTTTTCAATGACATGTCTAGATGAAAATAGATTAAAACAAAATATCATACAGCCAGAGGCTGAATGCTGTTACAGATATGCAAATATAGTCATCTTTTACTGAAATAGATATCAAATTTGTAAAATATGAAAGTGTCACTTTTCTAAAAAAGTTACTTTGGCCCTGAAAAGTATAGTTCATAAAATATACTATCCTTGACATCATGAGATGCATTTATTTTGCCATTTTAAAAAATGTATTAATAGAAATTTTAAGTATAAATGTATCCAGAGATCAAAGAATATGAAATTGTTGCATTAAGAAATAACGTAATATGAATTTAGAATATCAGAAAAATGAGGCCTAAAAGCCCCGGCATCTTGAACATTCTATCAGAGTTCTAGTTATCTCTGAAAGATTAAATAATAACTTCAAAATATCCCTGTGTTTTTCACTTATGCAAAAACATGGCTACTTGCTATATTTAAATTTCAAAACCTTGCTAATTGATACCAATTTATGTGTTTAAAGTTTTCAACATTAGTTGTTTTCATAAAGTAATGCACTATACCAAATTATGCTAATAAAACTATCAAAATTCCACCCAAAAGAAAATAGCTTTAAATAATAAATTAAAATTCTAATTAGCCTATCAACTGTCATGTTTACAATTCTTCTAAAATGCTTACAATCCACTGGTTTCATATTTTAAGTATTTATCAGAAATCCTTTTCATATTAACATTTCTTACTCTTTTTTCAAGAAAGAGGAAATGTAAACATTGTCTTCTGGACTTTTAGCTCAAATAATGAAGCAGAATAATCAATTGTTTTATTTTATGTAAGAATGCTGGAGAGGTTATCATTGTCTTCCATACCAAGAAAAACAAATGAGTGAAAATAAACATCTTGAAGGATCTCCATATAAAGTTAGGATGCCAGCTTTACTATGCAGGTAAATTAAAAACTAAAATGCCCATCAGAAACGGACCTAAGGAATGTTCTATCCCACAGTCTTGACACTAGATAAGGGACGACGATAAAGGATGCTCTCCCCTGAGAACTTGCCCCAGAGTCCTCAGTTGGAGGAATGCTTTTATTCAAGCAATCAGTGCGGCCACAGACCTTAAGCAGAGTATACATATAAGGAGTGCCTCAGGGGACGAAGAGAAGCAAATGCAAGCTTTCTTGTAAGGTGGCCTGATTACAAGAGGAGAATCAATTTCAGAACTATTAAAGTATGGACAAACAAAAAGAGAACATGCCTAGAATCAATGAAAAACATAATTATAATTTACAGACACGTAAAAGATAATCATACATTGCTGGCAGGATTATTTGTATTATGTTATATTTTATCAACCATGCTAATATAATTTAGATTACTGTAATAAGTGTAATGTAAAAAAAAAGAGGTAGACATGAACATTATAGAATGATAGGCACAGTGATCCAGCATCCTTGGTCTATCATTCTAGATTCACAATCAAAGTGTATAAATTAACATGCCCCTTCCCAAAATAAGATATTTGATCTACATTTCTAGTCCTTTCCATTTATTTTCCTGATCTCTTCCCTTTCAAGGTATCCTTAAGTTTGGGGTATACTTCTTTTGGTTACAGATAAATTTACTATGGTCCCCTGATTTTCATAATTCATCAGGAAAATCTATAGTCCTTAAAAAACTCAAATTTTGAAAACAAGGATTAATAATATAGTTTTAAGATGGACGTCTAAATTATAAGGTGCTCTGCTTTGTAAACTTGACTCCATGATGCTTTCTCATTTTAGTATTTGTGGATCATCATCCATGGAGCCAAAAATGTCAGTTCTGTTTATCAGAGCAGGGTGGCAGCTCTAACTCTATTGGTTGATTTGGTTTCCAAGTACTATGGACTGCAGGGAAGTATTGTTCGGCAATTACCATCTACTTGGTGAAGGTAATATTAAAGGTACTTGAGGAGACAGGAATTGAAGTTTTGATCATTAGACTAAGTTACTTAACAACGTCTTGGCTTTTGGTTGTAGTCTACGATCCAAAGCTACCTCTAATCGAGCATTTTATCTAACCACATTTTAAGAGTCAAGTGAGTGAGTCTTTGTGGACTATGGATGTTTGGTCTGACAAGCATGTGGTGAGTGCTGTTGGGCATTTGCTCTCCCCTTGGGAAGGTGATACGCTGCTGATAGAATGAACTTCATGCAGAAGACCTGGATCATCTCCCCACCTACTTTATAAACCACAACATAACCTGCCTTTCTGTAGCTGTGAATATGAAAACTTGCCTTTCTCTACTAGCTTTCAAGGTTCAATGGTAATTCTATATTTCATTCCTTATTTTAATGAGGTATAGATTCTATAAGTCCTTGAAAAACTATACACCCTGGGAGGAGTTTTGAGACCCTCATGAAACCACTTGAAATAGACAACAATCTCAGAAACTGAAAAATGGCTGAAAGACTTGCTCAGAAAAAATTCCAGCCTCCTTTCTTTTTTTCTTTTAACAGCCTCTCTCTGGGTGTTGAAAGTGTAAAATGCCACATCGAGTACTATGATTCTCCAGTGATGAATGGATGAAGTAGGTGTTTTGAATAGAAATACGAAATAAATCTCCTTTTGAAGTTATGGCCTTGGCACAAAATGGCATTTATTCAAGTCATTTAAACAGCTTCATTCCATCTTACAAAGAACGGGAAAAACCTCATGGAAACCCAGAAACCTTTTCCTTGTCAAATAATGTAACTTAAAGGAATCCATTCCCAAGTGGCGTTGGATCCATCAGCTGCCTCCCTGCCAGTTTGTATTAGTAGGGTGAATGGTGGCTAATTATCAAGTGCGTGCCCTTTCCCTCATTGTGAAAAACAGCCATGTCTACATCAACTTTTCTTCCTCCTCCTTGACCAACAGAAAATGCCATATTTTAAATTAATGTATATAAAAATAAAGCAACAGCGCATTTACAAACGCAGGGGCATAGGTATACACATACATGTACAACTAGACGTGTGCAAGCAGCAGGATGAAATCAATCTTCATTTGTGCTTGCCTTTCTCAATATGTACTTGACTCTCAATACTGATTTCACTGAAAACACTTTCTTAAATTATCATACCTTTATTGTATAGCTATTGTATAACTGCAGATCAACATTTTGTGGGTAAGTCTTCCAGTGAGTTCCTTTCAGTTTCAAGTAGGGTTAAAAACAGAAGATAATTTTTAAGTCCTACACTCTTCCTTGCGTGATTTCATCCTGGACATGTTAATGTAGGCCTGCTTCCTTGCCGCTTTGAAGTCATTCAGCTTTCCATTGAGCCAAATGTCATCATGACCCCCAATATCTGCTTTGCCACCCTTCTGAGGGATATTTGCTGCCAAATCTCTGAGCAAAGGTTTTCAGTAAGGACTCACCTCTCCTTCTCTGGGCCAAGGCCTCCCATTCTGGGTATATTTGCTTTGATTCTGTCTCTTCTTTTGACCTCCATCAGCGAATTTGCACAGTAAAGGCTCACTGGGGGCTGGGGAGATAAGAAACCAATTCCATGTTAGCAATCCCCCTTAAAAATAAGTGATTATTTGAGTCACAGTAGTGCTTTGTAATGATGATCTTTTGAAGCAGCATCTTGGTTCTGAAGAGATATTTGGCCCCTTTTGTTGGCTGCTGTTCTAATTGGCCTTCAGTAAAGTACTGGCAGACCATAAAAGGATATCATAAATATTGTTGAAAAAATAATCAGTTGAAATAGAATGTGAACTAGCCTTAAAAGAGGTAAGCATCAACCTTCAGAGTTAAGTCAGAAACATTCCTAATCTGTATTTGTATGTGGATGAATATTTCTCCCTCAAAGCCACTGTATTTTCACGATAGGAACTGCTGCATTCAATTTTCAAAATACATACTTAGGAGCTGCTTTCTAAAAAGGGATTTTGCTAATTGCAATCAAATTAGCTTTGTTTTCTCATCAATCCTTTGCAATTTCAAAAGGATAAAAGTTGGTCCCTCCACCCAACCCTTTCTACTGTAATTTCCCAATAAATTCCAGTCAGAATCCTAAGGAGAATAATTATTAGAATATTAAGTGAACATGCATGATGAAATAGAGCCAAAGAATATGACTATAACACAGAATTCATGGAGTTATCCGGGAGATCCTACAGGACTTTAGTAAACAGATTTCCTAGGAAGAAGTGATCAAAACTAAATTATGTCAGAAATTCTCTTCCAATAATGACACTGTAAATGGATGAATCTTACAAATCCAAGGGTAAACTATTCTTTAAGAATTGGTATTTCACTCTTTGTCTCTGCCAGATGGCAAAAGCTAGATTGACCTAATAATCTTGGTCAATGCATTGAGATTACTGGGTAGGTTAATTTATTGGTGAATTGGTTTGAATAAGCCAAATATTTTTTTATAAGTTTATAGTTTTAAAGCCAAAATGAATCACTCCTCTCCTCACCATCCAAGAAAAATTTTCAATTTAAAATTAATTGTATTAATAACTCTGACTTTAATGATTTTGTGAAACTTTAAAACTCACATAAGGCAAAGATTATATCTTAGAATATCTGTGGAAAGATGCTGCCTTTACATTAGAATTATGTAGATTATCACTCCAGATGAAGTAACTAAAGGTTAAATTTCATGACTAAATCCCAGTATTCTATGAGCAAGAACATTTCCAGTGATAATTTAAAAATATGTATCTACCATGTAAAATCATTCCTTTCTCTAAAATTTTCTATTTGGACACTTCAGAATACATCCATTAAAGTGGATGCCATGCTAATATACAAGTTCATCATGGGCAGAAGTACAAATTTCTTGCAAAAGGCAAGCAGATCTATAAGAATCTTCCATTTCCTGCCACAAATAATGGGGTCCAATTCTTCTGTGGAGGGGTGTCACCTCCTGTGCCTCTGTTAGGTGAGAACTTTCTAGCAGCTAAATTTACAGACACACACAAAACATACAGTCTTTTGTTTTTAACAGCTTCATTGAGTCAACTGACATACAACAAACTATGCATATTCATAGTGCACAATTTGTAAATTTCGATGCATTTATATACCTGTGACCATCTCCACTGTCAAGACAATGAACACATATATCACTCATAAAAATCAAAAGTGTCCTTCTATTCAGAGTCTTTCCTTTTCTTTCTTTCCTTTTGTTTTAAACCAAGGAGCATTATCCAAGGAAAAAATTTTCTTTTAGCATTTGGAGATCATATCCAAATTTTATCAAATCTTTCCATTTTACATAAATCTTTGCCTTTAATCCTCACTACAACTCTATGATGTAGTTAATATTTTCCCCCTATTTTACAAGTGAGGGAATTGAATGGTTAAGTGGCTTTCCCCAGGTGACAGACTTGGGTTTCAAACCCAGGTAGCAGTTAAGCCATCAAGTGTCATTACCCCATCCTCAACAGAACTCATCCTTCCTCTGCCAAGTATCATCCTCAAGGAAGAAAAGGCCTTGTGCTAACACTGTGTGTTCTATTCCAATAAATGGAATTGGCCATAATAAGAACTCTCACTTGTGCCCGGATCTATGCCTCAATGGCCCCCAGCTCTTAACTAAAGGGTCATGAAGACCCCAACACATCATGTAAAAGAATCTGAGAGTCCATATCTTCGGGGAGAAGCATGTAGCCCCTCCTTTCTTCCTTAGACCCCATCCACAGTTTCCTTAATATCATAAAGCTCCTGTGATTAAGATGATACTATGTTTGTATTTTAAGAGGGATCAACTTCTTATTTTGTTCCTAAATCTTCCCTGAATAATTTTCAGGGTTATATTATGTCCTTTGGCAGCAACAGGACTCTTGACTAGTGGCTACAAAAATCCTAGGTTCCTTTTCCAACTTGTAAATGGTAATTCTACCTTAAATTATTGAAATTACACTTCTTATTCATCTTTGACTAATGGCTTTCATGAGTCATATTTTTCCTGTCTGAAGAGTGATTTCCATTATTGCCCTCTTAACATTCATTATTTTGAGGTGCATGGGAAAATCTGTGGTTCTAAAAGTATAGAATATAATACTGACCTCTCTTTAAAGATCGCATGCTTTTGTAGGCTTTACTTTGGGCAAGGTTTAATTTTGGTTCACATAATTGTTAGTGGTAACAGTTTATTTCATGGAGTAATATTAATCTCAACTTACTAGTTATAAGACAATGGATGCCTTTTCCTGTTGTTTATTTTGATTTTTGGTACTGGAGATTGAACCCAGGGACACTTCACCACTGAGCTACATCCTCAGCCCTTTTTATTTTTTAATTTGTGACAGGGTCTTCCTAAGTTCTTAGGGCCTCACTAAATTGCTGAGTTTGGATCTTGAACTTGTGATCCTCCTGCCTCAGTCTCCCTCCCAAGTTACTGGGATCACAGGTGTGAGCCACCGTACCTGGTTAGGTATGGATTAAAAACAATTCTGTGATGCATTTTTGTCATGTATAAGATGGGGCTAATAATGTTAAATGCCTCATAAAGCCATTGGGAAAAATAGATAAATTAATGCACATAAAGGGCTAGCATGTATATGGTACATATGTAAACAGAAATCTACATTAGCTGCAACAATCATTACTACTTAGCATCCCCATTAGCAGTTCCCAGTTAAAGGCTGTGAAACCTGATTGTGTGTCAGTGTCACAGTTCAGGTGTTTAATCCACTCAACTTTATTTTCATTAGGATTGTTTCATTTAATTCCAGGGAGGTTTTATCAACAGAACACATGACTATTCCCCAAGTGCAAAAGGAAGATGTATTCCTTGGAGAGGGTCTGTGTTGCCATAATTGCTCATGTTGACTATAGTTAGTCATTGGACCATCTGTCACCTTAGCATCAGTGCCTCTCCTGGGTCTGCATCAGAACTGGGTTCCCATTATTTCTGGATGCTGGCCACATGACTATTGTGTATTAACTTACAACTATCTGCAACACAGGCTCCGTTTCATTTTTTTTCTGCTTTTGTTTCTGATTCCTTTTGCCATTGTCATCATTTTGTCACTCCCTTGAGAGAGTTCTACTAGGAATTTAAATTCACCAATGTTCTATTTTATTATTAGGGAAATTACCAGTATATTCATATAGTGGGTTTTCCCCCTTTATATACATTGTACATTTATTTAGATAAAGAGATTGATCTAGAAATATGTATTTACATATGTCTGTATCTACACAGCAAATGTATACATACAAGAGTACACATATATATTTAAAAATCTTTTGTGGAACTTTGGTGGTTATAGAATTAATGGGCAACAATTGCAGTAAAGATTTGAATGAGGCATTTACTCAAGGAACTCTTCTGTCCACTGGTATAACAAAAAAATTGCGGAATCATTACTGAAACAAATATTGCCAAATAACCATGTTCTAGTTGCCGAGGGCCAACTACGTATAGACTATGGGATTCTGGATTTTAAATGTAACTTGAACTTTTAAAATTAATTGAAAAGAAGAAGGGGCTGGAGCAGTGGCTCAGTAGTTGGAGTACTTGCCTGGTCTGTGTGAGAAGCTGGGTTCAAACCCCAGCACCACATATACAACTAAGTGTTGAAGAAGCAAAGGCCAGATGAAAAAATAAACAAAATTCTCATCTCACCATCTCTCTCTCAAAAAAAAAAAAAAAAAAGAAAGAAAGAAAGAAAGAAAAGAAAAAAAGAACTACTTTAGCATTAAGCAAAATTTGAAAAACCATAGTAAGACTTCATTAGCTTTAAATTCAGATGCCTTTGAGGATTGTCTGTGAATTTCACAATTTCTCAAATGTCTCATCTCAGCCACTCTGACATTCAAGGGTCTTCAGAAGCTGTTAGGTAAAAGGGAGAGAAAATGACCTATTTATACTTGTTGATATTGCCATGTTCACATTAGATGCTACTCTATTAATCCAAAGATCATTATGATAAAAAAAAAACAGGCAAGGCCATAGGGTGTTTTACTAATGGAAAAATATTTTTGAAAATTCCCGAAAATGAATTGTCACGTGTACCATTTAAAAAAGATGGCTATAGATGTGATAGATAGATAGATGCATATCTCTATATTTTTAAAACTAGCAAAAAATATTGTGATGCCTACAATTTTGTTATCTAACTATATATTATTATTATCATTATCATCTTTGAGTTCCAAGAGCATAATTATAATTGTTACTTTCCCAAAGGGAAATATTTCATTGAGAGTGGCAGGGATAACATTAGCAAATTGGGTAAATGAAGATTTGTACTAAGGGTGGAGCAGTGACTCAGCAGTTAAAGTACATGCCTGGCATGTGCAAGGACCCAAATTCAAACCCAAGCACCACAGATATAACTAAATGTCAGATAAACAAAGGCTAAATGAAAAAATAAATAAAATTGATTTTATTTTTTTTTCTCTCTCACTCTCCCTCTCAATAAAAGACTTACATTAAGGTTTATGTAATTTCCTAGTTCTCACGTGATTCCTAAATACCTGAAAATTTCCTTGATTAAAGAAGAAAATTGTGTCCTCTTAAGTCTTTACCCATAACTTCCCAGCCTTCGAAGGATTTATAGTGCCACCTCTAAATGCCCTTCCTCCTTCCTGGAATTTTGATTCCCAACTTCCCTGCATCCACACTCTCCACTTGGTAAAATACAAGGAAGCCTGCTAGAGTCTATCCCACCTCACCTCAGAGTGATAGTATCTAGTGTTTACCCAGAAGAACTTCACAGGTAGAATGCTATTTCTGTTTGTGTTAAATAAATCCATTAATGGTCGAATTTGATTTGGAGAATTGAGTGCAGAAAGTACTCACAGCAGGGGGCTGGGTACAGTGTGTGCATGTGTGTGTGTGTGTGTGTGTGCGCGCGTGTGCACATGTGCATGCTTGTGTGTTCATGCAGTACATATGTGTATGTGTGTGTGTGCATGTTGTTAAGCGTAATTTGCACTTAGCTGTAGATGACACAGATATGTTGCTACTTTCAGTAAGATATAGGGGCCATTATCAATAGCAACACCACCTGGGAGCTTTTTAGAACTGCTGAATATCAGTGCCCCCAATCCTACCCCCACCTCAGAACAACTGAATCAAAACCCACCCCAAGGTGAGTTGTGTGCCAAGTAACACTCGAGAACAACTACTTTCATTATGACTGGTTCCTTAACTGAGGGAAGAATACATCTTAGATGTTAAACATGAACTCTGAATAATGAGATGATTTCAGCAGCAGAGAAATATTGTATTGCCTACATTTTCTTATTGCAGGATTATGGTGCCAATTAATTTTGTTTAGTCTCTTTTAACAGTAGTTAAAATAGAGACTAAATGAAGAGTAGGCCTTTGTGGAAGCAAGAGGCTGTTAAATGCCACAGATCGCAATGTGTGTTATGGTCTATCATGCAAATGGGGAGTATTTAAAATATAATTATAACAATGCATGGTAATAAAGTTTCATTGTAATTATGAAGTGGTAATTGCTGTTTGCTTGCTTTGTGGAGTATTTCTTCTCTTCCAAACTTTATATTGAATGTGAAACATTCAATATAAACATGATAATCTAAGGGTCTATAGGATTTGCTTTTTTAATCAAAAAATAAAATAAATAGCAATAAAGAATTTACTTAGCAACATTTAGGTAAAATTTATTCTCTCTTGAAAATGTAAAATATCTTCTATTTGATCAGTCACTAAAAAAGTCTTCTAACATCCCACCGGCAAGTAAATATAGATAGATTTCTAATAATTCTGGATGGTTTGTTAGAAAATGCTTATTTTTTCCCTCACTGTTACCTTTTACACTATATGAGATAGACTTCTGGTGTGTGTATGTGTGTGTGTGTGTGTGTGTGTGTGTGTGTGTGCGTGTGTGTGTATTTCTAGATGCAAAACTAGTTAGCTCCATATTTAAACCATACTTTAGAGGGTAAAGATTGTTTAAAAGTTGCCACACAGAATTATTACGTTTTAGAGTTGGAAAATCTTTTGCATTTAGCACAGGGGGCTATGTGGTTACATTTCATTTTAACACTTATAATCCTATTTAACATGCAATTATATCATAGACACTACAATAAACAAGTTGTAGCAATTTGGGGAGCTCTTAGTGGTGACAAAATACCATTCCAAATAAAAGTGTTTAGGTCCTGTTATAGAATTCACAATTCTTTCTAATTCAAACTCTTTATTTTGTCAATAAAGAAAAAAAATAAAGTTTAATGAACTGCCAGGTAATTTGTGAGAGCTGGTGACAAAATTACACCCAGAAGTGTGTTCTCTTGACTTCTAAATCAACACTCTCCAGCTGCCTGCTTTCAATGTTCTGATCAGTGGTAGAAAGAAATGAATTTCAAGTAGTTCTTGTGATTGATTACATAATTTTGGAATAGGACAAAAAAGATTGAATATTCACTAAAATGTTATTATAGAAGTTTCCACAGGTTAGAATTGGAACCGTAAGGTAAGCAACCAATGAGATCTCTTCAAATGAATCACACCCTGCTCTTCTAATAACTGTTTGCATTAACAGAATAAACAAATCAAATGGGTTACATGTATAAGTGTTAGACACATGCTTACCCCTATTATTTAGTCTAAATTTGGCAGAGGAATATAAACGAAAAAAGTGGAAATAAATAAAAAGTTAATGGCATACTCCAAAAAGTGTAATTTGCATACATGTTCCTAATTGTATCCCTCAGTGATGGATTACTGTTTATATTTAGTTTTAAACACAATCTGTACATGAGAAGTAGCCTTATAGGAAAGTTATAGATAGAAGCAGAACACAGCTGCATAGAAACAAGGCAGAGCTTATCACTTTCTGATACAGCATGTTGTGTCCTGAATGATGAGCTTGAGCTCACCTCTCTGTCTTAACTATTAGAGTACCATTGTTTTGTTTAAATTGAAACATCTTTTCTGATAATTACTTCCTTGTATGACAAGATAGTTTTGAGAGGAAAAACCAGAGCCCATCATGGGAATAACATAATGTTACTGTTTCAAACACAAAAAGTTGTTTCAAGTTGATGAGGCACAAAGAATTTGCTGACAGCTACATTTGGTTCATTATATGGTGAAGATAAATGAAGCACTTGGCGCTCCATGAGAATAATGTTTTGACACCAAGAAAGTGGAAAGCAGAAGCACTTCCGAGAAGCAGCAAGTGATTTACTAACTACAGATTAGCAACCCTATTACTAGAAGGTTGAAGATTATGGAAAAGTTTCCAAGACAAAGAGGCTTTGGGATTAAAAAAAAAAAAGCATATTTTGAACATCTAAGATACTAAATAATTTCCAGGCAAACAATAAAAACTAGAAAGATAGAAAAATAAATTAAAAAGAGATCAGTACAGGAAAGGAACTAGGGGGTAGAAAGAGGTGAGGATGGGGGGAAGTGCTGGGGAGGGATATTGGGCAAATTATATCATTATGTTGTGTGCATGTATGAGTATGTAACAACAGATGCCATCATTGTGTGCAACTCTAACGCACCAACAAAAAATAGGAAAGAAACTGCAGAATCTCATTTAGTAAACAACATGGATCATGTTCTGATACTGCCTTTTCCCTCCCTCCTCATTTCCACTTGTCCTTGGTAGAGCATTTTGCGCACTCATACTGTTGGTCAGATTTATAAACTGTCATGCTCTATATGCAAGATAGCATTTTCATTAGGGTTATAAAGAGGAAAATTTAGTTATTTTACAGCACATATATCCCATTGATATTAAATATGTATAAATACTTTAATGGAAGAACATGTATAAAGTTATTAAATTCCAACTATTGAAAGGCTAAATATAAAAATTTTAAAATATTCTCCTTTGCAATGTCTCCCATTTTTATGATTCCATCTAGGATATGCATAAATATCTATGTTCTAATCCAGTGATATAGTCTTTTTATTTAATTCTAAAGAAGGCAATATTACTTAGCATATCAGTTTTGTTTGTTTGCCTTAATTATATGTGAAGAAGTTTTCATATTAGCGCGTATAATCATTTTAAAATGTTGCTCAGGATTGTAGTGTAATTATGAGGTACTGTAATTTCTATGTGTTTATCAATAGGGAGTGAGTTAGATCACGTTAAATGTCCACATTGTATTTGCATGTTCTACTTCACTAGGATGAGGATTTTATTTGATTGAGGACAGAAGTTCAGCCCTATTTCCTTTCGCCTGGCATCTGCTCCAGTGGTCCCAAAATGTAGCACACATCGCATTACCTGTTCATTAAGTTATTATATAAAAGGAGTTACATACACAAAAGAACTTCTTTTTCTTTTTTAAAAGAACTTCTTGAGCTCACTTCTAACATAAAATTTAATGGAATTAGTGAATGGGGCATAAGGTATTTCTCTTAAAGTAGCAGAACATTACAAAATTTCCATTTTTAAATATAAGTCACCAGTCTATTTAAAATGAAAAACAACACAACATCTGACCCCCAGATAAAATTTTATTTTATGTAGAATTCATGTTAACGTCTGTAGGAAAATATAAATAGAGAAAATAGAAAAGATTCTTAAAAAGTCAAACAGATGTCTTGCTAGTACTCATTTATGGTCCTCTACCAAGGAAGTGAACACATGCCCATCTGGGCTGAATCCACATTCAGGTCAGGAACACCTCTCAGTTTCCCTCATGCTTTCCTCAGGTCACATTTACTGTACTTCCACAACAGTAAACTAACTTAGTGGATATAAATACCACCCAGGTTGCAAAACGGAGGCTGTACCTGACACCGGAGACAGCAGTTCAAAAGACTAGAGGTAAGAGGAGGGCTGAGAACCTCACCATCCCCAGGTTTATGGGCAATAAGTTAGGACTGAATATTTTCTAATTCAATAACCAATGTGCTGAGATTGTGCTGATTGGAAGAAGGATCTCATGAAATCTGAAGCACGTCGTAATCAATGCAATATAAATTTAACCCAGGTGCTTGAAACTGAGTTTTTCAAGAAGTAAAGACCATTTATGCTGTAAACATCTACGGATATATCAACCTAAGGAATCATAAAAATACAAATAACTTGGTGGCCCTGCATAGGGAGTATTTTAGTGTAAAACAATGCATACAAATGACTCTAAAATGCAATATGCTTCTGTTCTTGTTGTAGCAACAAAGGGATAAAATAGCTTAGGGACAGGCTATCCCAGGGGAAGGTTGAGAAACTGTCCAAAATTAACTGTTCTCTGGTACTAATTCTGTCATTAGGAGTGAGCCTTTAAGATACCTTATATGGATTCCAATGGTCTATAGATTTTGCAAAGATGCAAATTTTACATGAATCCCCCACCAGTTGAAGTATAAGATAAAGTCCAAGCTCCTTAACACAAAAGGCCTCCAGCATTATGACTATGACCTACAT
This sequence comes from Aplodontia rufa, assembly GCA_004027875.1. Lineage (NCBI taxonomy): Eukaryota > Metazoa > Chordata > Mammalia > Rodentia > Aplodontiidae > Aplodontia > Aplodontia rufa. The sequence goes on along the minus strand of PVKS010009577.1, from coordinate 8,284 downwards.
ATATACTTCCCCATTTGTTCTTGTGGAATTGCGAACAAGTGTTGGAGACCTCTCAGATCATCTTGATTTGCTTATTGCGCTACTCCCATCAGGACTGGCTTTCCTCTTTTTCCACTTAATCACTTTCACAGGATCTTTCCTGACCTCTTTTCCCAATTGCAAATGCCCACAGAGAGAACTTATCATTAATTAATTTTTAATACTCCCCCTCCATTTATTCCTTCACCCTTGCCTGAAATTCATTCAAAATTCATTGGAAACATGGCACTATATATATATATCAGGTCTTATGCTAGCCATGAAAAACTGAGCAATAAATAAAATAGACACAGTCCTAGTCCTTAAACAATATTCTTTTTGATAGAAAAGCAGATATTAATAATAAAAATGTTATAAGTCAATTCCAATTTCATCCTTTATGCCTCTATCATCTACACTTGTAATTGAACATCTGTAAATCACCTGGGCTTTCTCATTTGTTTCTGTGTTCTTCTCACTAATTCACATGTCTCTTGAGGACAGGATTTCTGCATTATTCATCCTTGTATTCCTCAAATATAAAGTAGCTCCTGGAACACAGTACACTATAGTGCACTGTACCCACACGCACACATGCACATGCGTGCACACGTGCACACGAACACACACACACACAATTTTAGCATGCTCATCTGCTTATTTTCAGGGCAGAAGACACCCTGGGAATTGTCCTACACATGACCTGATGACAGCAGAGTGCCCACTTAGCCGAATTAGTCAAGACTGTACTTAATTCATTTGGACAGTTGTCAGTTTTTAAAATGCCACTGCATATAAAGTACCTCTAAATTTCTTAAAAATGCATTTAATGTTTAATAAGTCTGTCAAAAAAGCTTTCTTAGAAAACAGGCACTGGAAACCTTTTTCAGGTTTTCTAAGATCACTATAAATTTGGCTAATCACATGTTGGACATACTCAAAGCAATAATAGCTTGGCAATATACTCAGTTTATCTAAAATAATCAAAGTAAGAATAAAATTTTTTGAATATAGCATGTGTTTCTTGGGCATATAATAATTAGGTAAAATTAAAAGTAGTCATTTAGTTGTCTAGGAATTTATAAAGTTTTCCTCTAAGGAAACAGTATTTTTGATGTAGGTGAGGTATGATTTATAAATCTGAACTTTGTAATTGATAATGGAATTTTTATATTTCAATTTTATATTTATTAATTTAAAAAATTTAGACCAGCCAAATGAAAGCTTGGCATTTAGACCATTATGTAAGACAGTCAGAGGAATACACTTGATGAACCATGGAAGCACACATCTCACATACTTGGTATTATTCTGCATTATAGAAAGTGTTATTTTTAGGCCATTTTCCTGAAGCAGTGCCTCTCATTTTTTCTCCATCATAGGAATAGTGCGGTCAATTGCAAAGAGACCTGAAACTCCACAGGCATCACACAGAAGCATCCAGAAGTGGTGAGAGTTCAAAGGTTCTATTTTAGACTATAAAACTTAAAGAGGTAAGGAGAGCTTTCTTCTTATATGGATTACGATCTGTTTTACCAGGGCCGACTTCGAGAAGGAACCTAAACAGGCTATATTATGACAAAACTTTCTGCTTTGTTTCACTCTGTTAGATGAAGCCCATGAGAGGCACTGACAAATTTGCCAAGTAATATAAAGTGCAAAGTCCTACAAATACCATTTTTTATTTTTAAATTTTTTTCCTTTTTGATTCTCTCAAAGAAAGCTAACCATCATCTGTATATATATGAATATACCACAGTGAAACTCATCATCATGTACATCCATAAGAAACTAATTAAAAAAAAATCTACAGGTAAATGGCAGAAAGATCAGTAGAGTAGAGGGAAGGGACCAGGGAGTAGGGAGGATGAGAGGGAAAAGGGAGGTTCTGGAAAGGGAATTAGAACAAGTTATATTCCATGCTTTTATAATTATGTTGAAAAGGATTCTACTTTCACCCATAAACTTTAGAACTAAAAAAGTCAAGCTATCATCTGTCTTCCTCAATGTATGAACATAAAATGAGACCATCTTTCTATCAGAGTAGGTAGAAAACAGGGTTGCTCCTGTTTTACTACTGAGTTAATCTTACTTGGCTAATACCCTGAGGCCTTCAGAGCTGAGAAATCTTCTGAACCTGGCTCAAATCTATAGTCAAGTCCTTTGGTTTCCCATATGGGAAGTTGGTTCTGAGAATGTGCGTTTAGATGGTCAGGAGATGCTTGAGAATATGCCGTGCTTGGTGTAAGTACAAATGGGAAGGAAGTCAATTACAGTTTAAGACCTATGAATTTTCAGTTTTAAGGGACTTTTGTAAGGCAATGACAGTTATCAATTTTGAAGCCAAGTTTCTTACATGTTTGACATTATGTTAGATGCTATACATTCTTTGTCAAAACAATCTATTTTGAGCTGAAATCCATTTTGATTGAAAAATTACAGATTGGAGAATTTAGGTGACTTGAAGAAGTATACATATTGAGTCAGAAATTGATTCAGTCATACTTCTTGAATATTCCACAGTTCATTCCATGTAATTTCTTGTACCATATTACCCCTTCTCCTTATTTATCATAACTTAAATAATTACAGACTTTTCTGTAATAGAAGAGCATTCATTCATTTGGCAGCTACTTACGGAGCACTTACCACGTGCCAGATCCCTTAGAACTAGACTAATGAACACTGCTGCCACGGAAATAATATCGTAAGACAGGAACAGCCATTAGACAGATAAATTACATAAAACACTGTAACTGAGATAAGTGCTGGGGAAAAGAGTCAAAATAGTGTAAGTTACAGAAAGCGACCCGGAAAGGAATGCGGTGTATGATTCAATCATGTGGAATGAATTCCTTAAAGACTTCAATGAAAGGATAGAGCAAACTTTGGAGATTTGAAAAAAAAAAAAAACATCCCAATCAAGGGAACAGGCATGCCAATGTCCTGAAGCTAACATGCACTTGATCCTTCAGAGGAATGACAATGAAGTGTGGGATCTGAACGAAGAAAGGGGAGGGTGGTGGAAGAGGAGACCAGAAAGATAAGAGGAGTCATGAAATGGCCCCTTTTGTGCCAGAGAGAAAGGGTCCTAGAGAGGCTAGCAGGATGCTCTTAGGAGGAAGGTGAAACTCAAGGATGGAGAATCAAGTTTCAAGGTCTAATTGTCCCAAATTAAGTAGAGTTATTTCTACTATCAAACCTTAAAATTTGGATTTCATTTATTTGCAGAGATAAAAAGGAATAATTTCAATATTCTCAAATTTAAAGAGTATGTTGGATGAGATACTATAAAAGGCCCCTCAAAGAACCAATGAAAATCATCCTCATTCCTCATGGCTCTGAACTCCCTAGTGACGGTGGGGAATATGATAGAAATTCCCATCAGTTAGCACTGAAGGAGTTATAATGAAACTTCAAAGGAACCAGACTGTCAGTGCAAAAGAATATCAAAGCAGAAAAATAAGGCGAGTCCTATGTGGACATTCATTCTTGTATGTTCAGTGAATATTAACCATGGAGAGAGATTGAATATTTTATTTTTAAATAGCTATGTGATGTTAAATTAAAAGGATCTCTTTCATGGTCCAGTCTCAGAATGGATTCAAGGCCAAAGAAAAATAATTAAGAAATGTTAAAAAGTCATTCGATCTACGCTGGCAACTCACAGCAAGGAGATCCTCCTTAGAAAGCTCTGTCTCTTCCACTGTCTGCATAGCACACCAGACAGGTTCATTCTCCTTCTTCACGGGATCCAGTCTCTACCCTCATATCTTATTTATTTATTTTTAAAGAGAGAGGGACAGTGAGAGAGAGAGAGAGAGAATGAGAGAACCAATTTAATATGTTTCTCAGTTGGCTTTCATTGCTCTGAGACTTCATTGTGTACGTGGTGCTGGGGTTTGAACTCGTGTACTTGGGCATGCCGGGCAAGCGCTGTAACTGCCAAGCCACTGCTCCAGCCCCTCTACCCTCATATCTTGATCTCCAGGATCTACTCTTATCAGTTGCTAGGAATTTTCCAAAAGGAAATGCTGCCTTTCTGTCTCAACTCCTTCCATTTGTAGCACTGCCTGCCTACCATCTGTATCAGAGGAGTGAGAAACAGGTAGTCATGGGACCTTCTTTGAGAAGCAGAGGAGGAAATAGGCTGCAGATATTCAGGCATTCATACTTTTTCTCCCTAATATAATTAGTAGGTTTACAGATTATCCCTCCAGCATCTGAGCTGCTTCCTCTAAATCCTTAAAAGAAATGGAATCAAGGAACCCTCTATTACTCCATTGGTGACATTCATTCTAATTCAGCATTGTTATTACAGTGGTCATCAAAATGCAAATGCATTAGAGAATCTGACTTTCTGCTCTAAAAATCTTTTTTATAAGTTTATGTTCTTTGTTTCTTGATTTCATTATTTTGATATGATTGGAAATTCCCCATTTCTTTATTAATGCTGCAGTTGTATATGTCAAAATATAAGTTTAAAAAAGAATTTTCAGCTTTATTTGATAAACCCAAATAGCACACTTAATTTAAAAAAACAACCCTTTATCTAACCTGCTTTTAAATATGAAATATGAACACAAGCACACATGTATTCCTTTAGTGAAGAGGTAGAAATAATGCTGGAATTGTATATATGTCTATGCATGAAAATGTGTGAAAGAGAATATGAAAAAAGAATAGATTTGATTGTCTTTCTAACATTATCTATTTAATCTGTATTTTAAGACAACAGAATATCAAGATTTCTAAGAGGTTGTATTTACAAACAAAAATATCTTCTGTGACTTTTGATTAAATATAAATGACTCCAGTTATACTCCAAGCACTAAACCTCAGGATTCACAATGTGAAATCCAACATTGGAGAATTGAAGCATTTTCTGTTTTATCACTGCTTAGGTTTTAGTTTGTCCCATATATCTTTGAGCCTGACTTATTAATGATACAAAGCTTCTTAATTACTTTAAGCACAAAGAAAACAATTGCTCTAGCATCTCTAAATGCTCCATTTCATCTATTTATTTTTAAAATAATTTCCCTTTATGAAAAACGTCAAACACATAGACATAGAATAAATTAATGAATCCCCCTATCGCTGTCACCTAGTTTCTTTCTTTTCTTTTTTGTTTTTGGAGCTTAGGATTGAACCCAGGACCTCATTCATGCTAGGAAAGCATTGCACCTCTTAGCTACATCCCTGCCCTTCACTTATTTTCTATAAATATTAATAGTTTACATACAGTGTTAGATCAAACATCCCCCACCCTTTTTTGTCTGAAGCATTTTAAAGAAATTCATAGAATATTCAAAAACTTTAAAATATAAAATAAAAGCTCTAGTTTATTTTAAATGCTTATATTTTCTTGATGACTTTAACTTCAAGAGTTGCACTAGAACTTTTATTCATCCTTGAACCAATTCTGGAAAGAGATGGTGATTTTGAACGAAGTAGTCAAGGATTGTACCTACTTTTACATGACTGACTGTTATAAACGTAGTTTAATAGTGGGATGAATCGATGTGTTTTCTTTTAGGTACTCAGTGGTAAGGAAATACAGGACTTAGTTTAAAAGTTCATAATGCCCTCTAAGGAAACACATGATAGAATTTAGAAAGACATGTATATAAATCTGAGGGATCTTGAAGGTCAAAATGAGAAAATTTGTTTTCATTTGATTCATCCACAACCCAAATGAATTGATTATCTATGAAGAAAGGAGTAGTTCTTACTAATGATAGGTTTAGATAGTTTCCTCGTGTATGTGACCCTATTGAAATCAAATAGCACAATGTGATTTTGAGCTGATTAACTCTTTTGTTGTAATCTACCACATCTGCACGGATCTGAGATAGTATGCAGGAGGAAGTCAAACGTACAGGACTACGTAATGCATGACAGAGATGCTAACAAGGTAACATAAAGCAAATCATTTGCCATTTCAGGAAAGTTAATAGTTGACTCAGCCTCAAAAAAGCCTGTTTTGGAGAGATAAATGGAGAAAGTACCTTAGAATGCTGAATTAAACCTGCTTTTTATGTCTTAATGTTGTCCAGTAAAGGCGTTTATAATAAGCATGAGGTCCTACTATCTCTGATCTAAGATATAATATTGTGCAAGAAGCACATTCTGCAAATAAATAATCAGATCCATTTTTGTTCATGTGTGACTCCTGCGAAGAGCTATTAACTCCCACCTTATACAATCTTTCTTTGTGCTTACTAGTTATGACTTTGTAACTCAGGATCATAAGTACCAAATTCAGCACACAAAGCCCTTGGCTTTAACAGCTAAAGGTCTATTATTATGGGCAGAGATTAAAATTACTCTAGGCCAAGATCTATAAGTTTCCATATTAAGTCTTGGGTCAGTGTTGGAGTGATAGTAAAGTAAGAATCAGTAACTCACTTAAAATTCTTTTTTTTTTTTCTCATGAAACAATCAGAGTAATAATTCTGTTAAGGACAGTAATAAGGGATAAATCTGGCCCATTCCAGTTTGTGTTTTCAGTGAAGCACTTCGAATCCACACAATGGGACACTTTGGGGAGTGTCAGAACACCACACTCAAAGAAGCAGAGTCCAAGCTTTGTTTATGCTCTTCCTCCTTGCCCCTGAGTCTCAGCGTGAAGGACCAGTTGTTTTCTTTCTCACTCTCTGAGGGCCCTTTAAGAAGAGAGTGAAGGAAGGCTCACAAAAGTCCTCTTCAAGGAAGCCTGAGTAAAGGTCCCAGAGCTGCCAGCCAGCACACATGCACCTCCCTGGGTTACTGCGACAGGACCTTCCTCTTCTATGCCACAGCTCACTTTTCTTCCATGCTTGCGTTCTATGAATAACAGCATTTAGCATTTCTCTAATGTTTTCTGACTTTCTTATGTTTCATGCTTAAACACAATTCAAAGGTTTTTATTATAATTCTTTCCCTTGAAGTTTATGCACAATTTTCTCATTTTGACCTTCAAGTTCTCTCACATTTATAAGCCTATCTTCCTAAATTCTATCACATGTTTCCTTAGAAGGCATTTATGAACTTTTAAACAAAGTCCTATACTTCCTTACTACTGAGTACCTAGAAGAAAACACTTCGACTCATAAACTACACTTATAATAGGCGGTCATCTCAAAGTAGGCACAATCCTTGACTATACGGTTCAAAATCACTACCACCTTTCCAGAATTCTTCAATAGCTTTCATTGCCCATTTCCCATATTTTAATCTGAATGATCTCTTAAAACAAAAATCATATAGCATTCCTCTTCCATGTAAAGACCTATTATAGTTTGATATCAAGTATTGAGAAAAATATCAAATTTTTTTTCATACAATTCAGACAAAAAAAGAAAATCGTCTCAGCTTATCTCAGTAGACTCATTCCCAACAGCTCTGCCTGTTGATCACTACACTTGAGGCCCTGCAGGGCCTTTGTTCTTGGAAATTCCCCTGCCAAAAAGGCATTTCTTCCAAAGAACTTTGTAACACTGAAATCTTGGCTGAAATGCTTTTTCAGAGAGAATACTTCTGAGCATAAAAATTTATAAATCTTAGCTAGTTAGTTTTAATCAAATTTTCCTGTTTTCATTGGAGTTGTTATGATCTGAAATTAACAGAGAAGCTAATTCATATTCTCTTGTCTCTTTGCCTGTTTCCCTCTTTACTAACTCAGAAATTAAATTCCATGAGAACAAAGAACTCACTTCTGTGTACATTGCTTATCCTCAGCCTACGAAATGTAGTAGGGACTTATAAAGGCTTACTGAGTAATTCATAGTTATATATATTACATACACACATATATTACATACACACACGGAGATAATTGGTTAAATCTCTATACGTGTATGTATATACTATATATGTGTATATATCTATATATCATACATGTATATGTATCTATTCCATATATATCTATGTATATATGGAAAATCAATATCATGTTAGTATACACATGATAACTTAAATTGAGAAATTTCAAGCCTATTATATTGTATTACATTAAAATATACATATATAGGACTTTAACCTATTGATAGACAAAGCAAAAATATGTCCTAATGAAAGATCCTGTTTAAGAGAATGTACTACATAGCACCAACTTATTCCACTTAGTCACTGTAACAAATGAATGAGCTAAAAACTATTTTACAATAGAAGAATTTGGGACTCAAGGTTTTAAAAGCTTTCCAAAGTTGCAGAGTTGGAGATGGATTCTTTTTATTTTTTCAGGCCTGAGGACTGGACTCAGGGCTTTGTGCATGCTAGGCAA
>PVKS010009576.1:0-63462 GCA_004027875.1 Aplodontia rufa | reverse complement strand
GCATTACTTAATGAAGTGATTTAACACAAAAATATCCTCAGTTATAAATTGTTACTTCCTATAACCCACTTCATATGGTATCACCTTTTTGAGATGGCTCAATCACAAGAATATATTTACCACTCTTTTTATTTTAAGGTTTCTCCCACACTTGTATAAAAAGTATGGATTGTTTCCTTTGAAAAATAAAGAACAATGGAACACTTGGCAAAACTTACAACATTTGTAATCCCAGCATGGATTTATCTAGCATGGGAAGGAAAGGACTGAGTAATTTGAAATTTTCAAAGTCCAGTTGTTGATTTTTATTATGTTGCCTTTCCTTTTGGCGAGTGTAGGACATTTTTCTTAGCTATACAATATTTAGTATCACTAGCACTATAAGGAAAATTATTATTGTCAGTAATATTAGCAATCTATGAGGAAAAGAAAATCATGCTTTCCATCGAACCCACCTCTGTGCTAAAGTTCTTTCCCCAGGACCCTGTGCACACTCACACAAGAGCATCTCTGGTTAAGGTAGAAACACTGAATAGCTTTTGTGGCACAATGTGATGTTGAGCAAGGGGATGATGTCACACCATATCCATTCTGTCTAATATGAATGAACAGTATTTTCTTAGCATTTTAAAATTCAAATGGAAATCACGCATGCCAAAACAATGGGATGGCATCTGTTGTTCTTCTTTGAAGAAATGTCTCATTCACTTTCATGATTCTACCTAAAAGGAGACGTTTCATGTTCATAGAGTTTTTAATTATTGTCATTTTAAAGATTATTTGAGTTTATTACTGTACATAGGTGGAGTAGAAATACTAAAACTTAGGAACTGAAAGGAAAATGATATAAACTTTTAATAATTATTCAATTTTTTTAGATGTATAATTGAAAATTTCTTTTTAGAAATAAAAGAAATCACAATATTTAAAATGATGTTGGAAGCAAGTACTCAGTGTTTTAAGTTGAAGGAAAGTAGTTCACAAAATAATGAAAGAAAAGAAAAACATTCCTTTAGACAAGTAAATATAGACCGTATTCAATTTTTAAGAGCCCTTCTAATAATTGTGGAGAAAGTAATTTCTCAAAGTGGATTTCTTGTGTTTATAAATTACTTATAATGATTCAAAACATTCTAAAACTTTTTTTAGTAAAAGAAATATGCAAAACTGGGAAAATCAACTGTTTTAAAGCAAAATTAGTATATGGAGACCTCAACTAACTCCATTAATGATTAGAAAAACTACAGGATATAAATCAGCCACAGTATTAGAGTTATTGGTTCCTGTAACTAATTAGAATATTTATGTATAAATATATTTATAGCCTAAATGTTAAAATTCATCAAACCAATTGACTATTTCTTGGAATTTTGAGGCAACTTTGAGTTCTGCATTACTCCATGAAGCTACTGTCCCTATTACCACCGCTGTCCCTGGCCCCACTGATTTATTGATCTATCTATCCATTTTCTCATTCATTCCTCTAAACTACTGTTTTAATTACGTAGCATTCATTAACTCCCTAAGCTAAAATTCCTATGTGTACTTAAAAAATTAAAAAAGCATTTAACTTCTATCATAGACCAATCAATTATGATCTTTTAAAATATAAAATTTAGGGGCTGGAGCAGTGGCTCGGCGGTTACAGTGCTTGCCCGGCATGCTCAGGTACGTGGGTTCAAACCCCAGCACCCACGTACACAACTGAGTGTTAGATCAATGAAGGCCATGCGAAGAACTCAATAAAAATTAATTCTCTCTCTCTCTCTCTCTCTCTCTCTCTCTCTTGCCTCTCTTAAGAATAAAAAAATAAAAACTAAATAAAATACAAAGTTTAGTATGACAGAGACACAGAACAAAAGCGAATGCATTTGGTAAGCATGACCTGAATATAGTCTTGTAAAAAACAAAAAATTAAATTATTTTCAATGAATTTAGTCAAACAACAAAATTCAAATGATGTTACCATAGAATTATAAATATCTATTAGAAAGAAGGTATTTTTAATCAAAATTTCATTAGAAACACAAGCCTGATATTTACTATTTTTTAAACATGTCAACAGCAAATTAGAAGATAAGTTTATTACTAGCTTGGAGATGGTATACTAGGTGCTGTGTTATGTAATTTCAGGCCCTCCTTCTCTTTCATGATTCCAGAAATTATTTCCTTGGGGATTTATTTCTTTAAGACTTGAAAGATTTTGTACAGTGAAGACTTCTTGTTACTGTTCTCATCAATCTAAGAAGGGGAAGAGTAATGCGCTGTTATCAATCACCACCTCATGTGAGGCAGTATAATTGATGCTACTTTAAAATGCAAAGTTAAGTTAGAACATGCTTACAGTATCAGCTTTCAAAATACACTTTGAGTATTGCTTTTGATTTCACAAACTACACCATACCTGTAAACTTATTTATTTCTCTGAGACCTATGTCTTTAAAAATGAATTATAATTAGACTTTGTAAAAGTGAAAAACACGCTTCTCAGAAAGGGACATAGGAAATGTAACATAGACAATTGTTTTCAATACTGGCTAAAATGTCATCGCTACCTTGTTTATGATTAATCCCTTTTGAATGAAAGGAGAAATTACAGATAACAAAATGTGACTTTTTTCAGTTAAAATCAACTTTTGTATATACCTGTAGCAGAGGGAAATTAAATTAATAATTTTACATGCTGCACTTCTGGTTTAAAGGATATTGCAAATGATTTGAAAGAAATAGTAAACTTTTGCTACATGTTTAACTTACTCCCAGGGAGTATTTGGCATATATTACGTACCCATTTATTATGTTAATAGCTAAAATGTCATGTTCATTTGTGCCAGGTAATGAGTCTAAGTTGTCACAGGAACCATATATTCAAAACAAAATAAAATAAGACAGAAAGCAAAAGGAAACAAACCTTCATGTTAACACCACTTCTAGATCATCAATAAAATACCATTATTTAGTATCCAATTTTATCAACAAGTAGATATGGACGTTTATCTACAGATCTTGATTTCAATGATTTTCCAAGAATATTATTATGAAACAAAATTAACTTCTGACTAAAATAAAATTCTTTATAAAATTTGATGTTCCTCTATAAGCTGCTTGATTTCTGATTGATTTTATCATTGTCTTTGGTTACAGTAATAAATGCATTTACTTTGAAAGGAAAACATTCACATGTAGAATTATAACACAGAAAGTAAAAAGTCACTGTTAGTGAGCAATGACTTAATATTGCTTATACATGCGACAAAATCTCCAATAGAAGTTTTATAGTTCACTTAGTGATAAAAATAAACACCATTTTGATAAAGGCAGGCTTATATTTTTCTCTCTCCCTCTTTAGTTTGCATTAAGAATATATAAACCAATTTGTTCAGCAAATGTGTTAAATGAATGAAAAAGTTTTCATATGCCCATGTAGATGCATACAAAATTGGGGGTCTGTGATGAAAACCTGATTGAATTTTTTTGATAAATCAGAGTTAATTGTCTTTTATTCTCCTTTCCACTGAAAAAGCTGTATCATGGAAATGAATGATTCAGAACCATTAAAACACCTGAGCCAATAGCATTGTTTAGAAGGGTACTTATTCAGCATTGTCTGGGTATTCTAATTGAATGTTTTATTTTAAACAGCGTAACACAGATTTGTTCTCCACACCACAATTATCATTGTAAAAAAAATTGTATTTTGTCTACCCATTACAAATGCCACTTATCCATAGCAGGCCTTTTCTAGAATTGGAGGAAATAGGACGTTTTATGCAAGACAATTTTGTCCTTGCCCAAATTTCATTTTGTAATTTTTTACTTCAGGACCTGAGAACCAGTCTTAGAAAAGGAGAAGGCACTCCTGCTATTTCATGATTTTTTTTTCCCTTTAAACCATTTCATCTCTGTAACTTTAATATATGTGTATGAGCATTTGTATGTGTGTGCGTCTGTGTGTGTACACACAACAATAACCATATCCTACATGGTTTAGATGCAATCAGAGTTCTACTAGCCTATCAGAGAGTTGACTGGAATTCTGCATTTCAATTTCCAAAGTAAATTTTCGTTAAAAAGAAATAATAAATAGTAAATTACACAAAACTTTTGGATATCTACTCAGAGTTTGAAAGAGTGACTTTAACACTAGGACCACGAGAACCATCAGACTGAATTAATACCCATTCATAGACAGGCTCCTTTTAGATAAGAGTTCACATGAGCTCTGTGAGTTAGCAGAGCAATAGTATTCCTTTACTTCTCCACTCAGCGAATACCTGTGCGCTCTGGATCTCTCAACAGGCAAAGTGAGAAACTTACTTGGCTTGGTATGTGCTCTTTTAGATGTGGGCCCCTCTGTGACAGAATCAGGAGGTCGACTAGCTAACTGCAATGCAGTTGAGTTGTTTCTGTTAGTGTTTTGAGACTCAACATTTGTAACAGCTTCATTCTGTGGTTCGGTACTGGGCTTTACTCCAGTCTTTCTTTTCTGCTTTTGGGACACAGACGTGCTTGAAGTCCAGGTAGGAGGCAAAGCAGAGGTAGTGGTAGAAGAGTCCTGACTCGGACAAGTTTCTGAAGATTGAATCACATTGTCATTGGCAACTTTACAACACTGGGCATTCTCTTCATGTCCCACAGCTTGTTTAGACATGGATTGGGGCAGCATCACACTACAGCCTTGTATTTGAGCCCCATTAGTTTGAGAATAAACATTGCTAACCTTGGTGACCTTGTGCTGCCCATTATTGTTACAAACCTTATACCGGATCATTAAAATGATGATGAAAACCAGCACAGATGCTACAATTATTCCACCAATAATTATAATCATGGTGCCTCCCAAAAACTGAGACTGCATGAAATGGCAACGGACATAATCCTGTTCCGTCGTAAACTGGATGCAACCCACGACTCTTGTGGCAGTGAGGGAAGTGATGCCATCATCATATATGGCCAAGACACACAAGTCATACATAGTTCCAGCAGCCAGATTATTGACCAGAAAAGTTTTGCTCGTAGGAGGTATCATTCTGAGGAACAATGGAATTGGTGTTAAAATTTAAACAAAATAAAACATGCACACACAAAGTCCTTACAAGTTTAGTCCTGTCTCATTTCAACACTCATTAAGGTAAGCACATTTCTAACAGATACGAAATAAGCTGATATGATCTCATCTTATATTTACGAGTTAAAATGGCTAAAAGTCATTGTCAGAGTCCACGTTATATTAATGGTGCCTGCACCATGCCTTGACAAGCTTCCTAATTACATTGCTTGGCAAAGCAGAACTCCTAATAAAAGCCATTGCTGAAAAAGCATTTATGACAAATTGCTTTTGAAAGGTGTGACTGTGACATTATCTGACTGCTAAACAAATCCATTTAGCACTTACAACACCTCTGTGACTAAAAGCCAATTTGAAGAAAGGGAAAACACTGACAATCACATTAGAAAGCAGAATGGAAATGCATTTCAGAATATTTATTTTCCAAATCAGTAATAAGCTGCTATGGAATGGTACCCTTTAAATCCATCTCTAATAACTAAGATAATTACAAAGATTAAAGCATTTTATTTACAGATCTCATCCTTTTCTTATGACTTGGTCCACTACGTGATTTAGACTATAAATGAGGAGGGTATAAGTATATGAGTAAAACCCTGGAAACACAAACAGGGCAAGCCGTTGACTAGAGTGTAAATCCCTCATCCACTGCACATGAACGAAAATTCCCATCTAGGCACATTTTCTGAAATTTGACAGGAATTTATAGACAACTCTGAATCTATTACACTGTAAAAGTATTTTTTGTGAATGCTTATTTTTCCACTGACCTTTTCTCCTCAGATAAAAGCAAATATGACTTTCACTAAAAATAATGCGAGGGGAAAAAAAACTGGTTTGTAACCATGGCTTTCCCCTGAGAGGAATTATTAGAAATTTTGGAATTTGGCAATACTGATCTGGGACCAAACCTAAAAAAAGAGTTTTAAACATAGCAGGACACTGTCAGGCCAGATTGCATTTATGACAAATTGCTTCTGTTCAGTGAGTGCTTAATAAATGCTGGACATTGCTAAGCCCTTTCTGTACATGAAAATCTAATCTTTACAATCACCTGATGATAAAGCCATTTTCACTGTTTTACAGATCACAATCACTAGGCTCGGGAACTTGATCAATTTTCTCAAGGTCACAGAGAATTTTCTCATCATGGCAGGATTAAAACCTTAGAATTTAGAAAGTAAAACAACCTATTTTACAGAGCTAATGCTTAAAATATATAGACTATCCAGTAATTACAGGAAGTTGAGGGATAGAGTCAGTGCCTGTTCCTGACAACTGGATAAGTAGCCCAGAGCCTAGCTGAAGAGCCAGGGATGACGCAAGCAAACTAGGTAAAGCTCACAGGCATTCTTGTAGGCTACTTCTACCTGTACTCAGAAAAGGGCCATTACAAACCACTTAGTCTAATCTCTCCCTTTTAAATATGAACTCCACCAGGTAGAACCTTGCTACAATTGATCACATGGATAGCTAGAATACTTTTATCTTTTCTTACTAGTCCAGGACCATTTTTAAAAAATTAATTCTCATTTCCATCCATGAATGAAAATCAAACTATCATCAAAAACTTGATTTGTGTATGTAGGAATGAAACTGATCTGATATCTGAAAAGCTTAAAAAACAAAACTAATTCTTTCAAAACCATGATTTTGCTTCCTTTCCTAGGAGCAGTAACAGCCTATCATCAGTGAATTATATGAAGGAATAAATATGTGTATTTCCAATGGAAAATTGGACAAGATGTGACTATAAATCAATGAGGCTGAACTTTAGAAAAACATACCAGAAATTCATCAGCAGATGCAAATTCTCCATCACTGTCCTAACCCAGATACTGCATACTGAACTCCAGTGATACTTTCACTGCTCAAAATATTTATAAACGTTTTCTTTGGAACTGTCTTAAGAACCAGTGCACATGAGACAACACACACGCACAATACTCAGTCACTCAAAGAATCAGTCTCATTATTTTATAGTTACATCCTATTTTTGACCAAAAATGGCAATACCCATCTTGATCACCCACCTTATTCACAAGACTTGACTCCAAATGGCTTTTGCTTGTTTCCAAAATTCAAATTCACCCTCAAAAGACGAAGATTTGCCACCAGTGGGGATATTCAAAATAGTATGACGAAGGTTCTAAAGATATTTCCAAAAGTGCTTTGAGCAATGGCAGCATCATTGGGATAATGGTATGCCTCCCAACATGACTTCCTTGAAGGAAAGAACACTCATGTGGATGTGTAAGTTCTGGTATGTTTTTGAATTTTAACTTAAATCAATCTTTTTCTCTGATAGTCACATCTCTTAAATGAAGTGAAAAAAATGAGCATAATATTAAATATAAATTTGAACTCTTTAAAAACAGCACCATTCAAAATATTTTCCCATGTACATCCACCGCATTTTCAAGCCTTATGCTATACATTTTAAAATTGAGTACTGTAATTATAACACAGAATAACTTGCTGGTTTAAAAATATCAGTAGTATATTAATAAGCCCTGCATGAAGATGCATGGCTGATAATTAAATTTGCTTAATTTTTCTTACCTGTAAACAAGGGTGTCATCATAAGTACCATTGTACTGGATTTGAAACATACGTATCCCAGGAATATTACTTTGAAAATTAAATTTAAGCAGTGCTGTAGATGAAGTTGCTTCCGCCACCACAATTTTATCCTGACTCATTTTCGTATCACCATTACTACTGCTTGCATTAGTACCTGACTTGGTAGAAGTTGAGATATCTGAAGAGCCAGGATCGGGTTCGTGGATGTGGTTTGTACTATTTAATAGGTGAGGGAGCTTAATTATATGAAGATCCACTGTTTGTGTTGCTTCCCCAGCAGGATTGGAAGCAATACAGGTAAAAGCACCTGTATCTTTTACAGTTGTTATGAGAATGTCAAGTGTTCCATTATCATACACCAGCGATCTTGTCGCATTTGAAATAAGCTTCCCTTCAGGAGAAATCCAGTGAATTGCAGGTTCGGGATCTCCCCTAGCTTTGCACCTCAGTGTTGCCCTTTGCCCCTCTAAGACTCTCATCTCATGTGTGTGACGAGTAATGAGAGGAGGCTCACACAAAAACTCTTCCTCAGGAATAGACCAAAAATAACGGCCAGTTAAAAGTGGAGGAGAAGCACAGGTCTCTAGGTCATCTTCTCTGGACAAACGCCTTAACCACAACAATTCACAATTGCAGTGCAAGGGGTTTCCACCAAAACTCAATGCAAATGTGGATGGGCTTATGATTCCTGAGGTTGCTAGTACCTGAGCTCGCTGAAAAAGAGGGTCAGGTGGTAGCTTCTGCAACTTATTTGATGTTACATCTAGTCGAGTCATCTTGTGCAAGTGAGAGAAAGTCCCCTTAGGAATGTTATCAATCATATTGTGATCCAAGCTAAGGGTATGCAAACTAACCATCTTCTCAACAGCATCCCAAGGAATTGTTTCTAGATTATTGTAGGACAGATCCAGCTCTTCAAGGGCAAAAACATCATCAAATGCTGTAGAAGAAATTAAAGTCAATTGATTGTTGTTCAATATTAAATGATGGAGATTGGAAAGCCCACTGAACATATCGTTTGTGATTTTAGTCAATCTGTTGCTATTCAAATGCAGAGCCCTCAAATTTCGCAGATCAGCAAAAGCATGAGGTGTAATAAAACTTATTGTATTCCTGGACAGAGTCAGGTCCACCAAGCTGGTCATATTGGCAAAATCTTTTCTTTTGATATTTGTTACGAAATTGTCTGCCAACCGCAGTTCCACAGTTCTTCTGTCAATGTTTGGTGGAACAAATAGAAGCCCTTTCTTAGCACAAAGGGTTGCAAGATTAGGAGACAAAATTTGACAGACACAACGCTTTGGACAGATCTGAGCTCTCACTGCTATGCCAATGAAAAGCAGATAAAAAAGAAATTTTTCCATTGTAGATCAGATTTAAGAGCCTATAAGAAAAGATAAAAATACAGTGTTAGCATACAATTATTTTATTGATGTCCATATTCCTACAAGAAAAATATTTTATAAAAATTGGAATATAGAAATAATTTCTATTACCTTTTAATGGATATTTTACAAATTAGTAAATGAGTTTTAAAGATCTATTCAGTATTAGAAACTGTAATGGGCAATAAGGATGAATTATGTAATATTAAATTCCTTAGGATTTAAAGTTAAATGGGGAAAACAAAGAAATAAAAATATTAATATAATTTTGTAAATTAACTGCCATTTTTGAAAAATGTCCTAGATAATCCAAAGGGGCACAAGCACGGATATACCCAGACCAGATTAGAGGGCAAGTGATTCAGGAAAAAGTTCCCTAAATCCCACAGAACCTATTTTTACATCAGTAAGTTCCAAAGGTTAGACATATTAAAGAATTTGCAGGTCTTTTGATTTAGTAGCCTAAATAGAAAAAATAAATGATATATTTGCCATTGAATGAAACCCATAACATACTTTAGAAGGTAGTTAATTATTCACTGATTTCTATTCATTGTTGCAAGCTATATTCATATTATTAAACCTTCGCATTCTATTTGAAAATATAAGATCTTACTCTCAAAATAATAAGATTGAAAATTTACCACAAAAGTTTCCAAGTTCCCTAAATATTAGAACATTTTGTTAATTTTAAAAAGGAATTTTTAAAGATAAGTTATGAAAAGCATTGAACAAAATTCTCAGCAATTACTCTAAAGTGATATATTTTGTTTTCCTTCTTTAAAAAACATTAACAAATCTTATTTATTTAATTTAATTAAAAAATAAGTACTTTGACAATTTCCATTTCCACTTTGATCTTAATTATATGATATTGAAGTTAATCCCCCAAATAAAAATAGCAACATATATAATTGAAAATTCTCACACATTCTATGAATTTTAAACACCAGATGAAAATAGCTATTGAAAAAACCACTAAAATTTAATTGGCTACAAATAAGAAAAATATAATGGAAGCTAGAATACAATCAGAGACAGATGGAAAGTTAGCTAAGCTAGACATTAACCTCAACATGCATGAATTTTTACTTGAGCAGAAGAACCATGGCTATGATGCTAGCGGGGAGCTCGGGCTATGATGCAGGAAGGAAAAGAAGAATTAGGGAGGATATCAAGGCAGCTGAAGGGGGGCAGTAGGGGGGTTATCAATCCAGATGGGAACCCTGGATATCCATGAGAAGCCCAACTAACATGGTGTGAAGTATGAAGTAGGTGAAACATGGCAACAGGGAGAACTCAAAGGGGGAAGATCATGAACTGTCATCAGCCTTGGCTTGCTTTGTCAGTGTTCATGTGCTCATGAGTTTGTAATGACTCCTTCCATTGTGTAAGATTATGTTGAACAAAGTTAAAAAAATGTTTTCATATAACAAGATATAAAAATAGACTCCTTGGAACATAGATAAACATTTTTATTGAAGATGAAATTATAGATATAGAGTTCAAGAGACAAAAAATGGCATTAGCTATGGCATTTTTAAAAAAGTAATAATAAACTACTTTTGCCTGCTGCTTAGGATAATACAAAGCAACACGGATAGTAGTTTAATGTCACAAAGTTTGGAAGCCATAGTATCTAACATTTAAACATTGTAAAAATACTTTAGTTAACCCAGATCAGTTACTTCCATATTTTAAAGATGTACACATTTTTTTACATTTGTTTTAGATTTATCATTAAAAAAGAAAGTATATATACAACTGAATTCACATTTCCCTTGCCAATCTCTGTATCTCTTTTATGGAAGCATATATTCTTTATAAATGCTTTATCTCTATATATTTATAGTATTTGTTCAGATGTTAAATTTACATAAATTATACAGGGTATAAAAAACTAAAAAGTAAAAAAAAATTGTTCCTAGTTTTCTAAATGCAGCACATTCTTATAATTTAGAAGTATATTATGCACTATTAAGTATGTTAATTATAAGAACTATTATTCTCAAAAAATAGTCTTTACTCAAGACAGACCAAATAGTATGAAATAGCTTTGCAAAATGAGCAGCAAATAAATGTGTAGGATATATAAAACAACAGTTATGGTCTGGAGTGGTTGCTCAGTGGTTAAGGCGCTTGCCTGGCAGGCACAAGGACCCAAGTTCAAACCACATACAGAAGGAAGTGTCAGACCAACAAAGGGCACAGGAAAACAAAATAAAATTGATTCAAAACAGTTATCAAACATTGGAAATAAGAACGGTACTGTGATCCATGAGATGATGAATTTAAAACAAATAAGAAAAGAAATCTACTTTCTCTAAAGGAGACACAGCACAAGAGGTACTGCGAGGCAAACTGTGGGCAGCCCTGTTAACCTGATAGGCAGAGAATAGAATGCAGAGCCTCTGAGGCTCTGCCTTTGTGAGGCAGAACACCAGAAAGTAGAGAGTTCTTAAATACTGAGCTCTAGTGATCCAGGCAGATGGAGCTAGGGCAATAGATATGGACCATCTAGAACAGGGAACTTAAAAAGAGGATGACAGAAACGTGAACAAAAATCCAATGACCTGTGGGGCAGTCAAACATGAACATAATCTCAGCATTAGTAAAAGGCTGGGGGACTGAAATGCATTTGAAGTAATAAAGGCAAACAATTTTACAAGTGAAATTGTTACAAATCCTATAAATCCAAGTTCAACCAATAGAAGTCTTATCAAGACACACTATAATCAAATTATAGATTTCTGTGGATGGGGACCCTCAAAAGCACTCATACAAAATGAGATTATGATAGAATGAGACAAAGGGAAAGTCACCGCTCACACCTTACTGACTCCCGTTTACAAAAAAAGCAAGAGGGAAGTCGTAGATGAACACATCTATAAAGAGCTGAAGGAAAAAAGAAATGCATTTAAACCTGGAGAAGACTATATTTCTATAAAAGATGAAAATAAAATAAAAGCATTATTAAAGAAGTAAACGGAGTGGTTCATCACCAGCAGACTTTTAAAAAATGAACTACAAAGAAACGTGAATGATGATTTCTTCAGACTGAAGGAAACCTGTATTAGGTGGAAGAAACTTTAGTCTTTACAAACAGAAAAAAATAACAACAGAAATGACATATCTGTATCTAAGCATGGATATTTTCATCATATTTTACTGTGTTTTAAATAGTACTTCAGTTATGGAAATAGAAAGTCAAAAGAAACCATGATGGTACCTTAAGAATCAAGCTGGAAGGGGCTGGAGCGGCAGCTCAAGGGTCACGGTGCTTGCCCAGGACATGCAAGTACGCAAGTTCGAACCCCAGCACCATGAACACAATGAAGTCTTGCTATAACAAAAGCCACTTGAGAAACTAAATTTTAAAAAATTGATTCTCTCTTTCTCTCTCTCACTGTCCCTCCCTCTTTAAAAAAAAAAAAGGAATCAAGCTGGAAAAGCTATAAATCATATATTATAAAAAGAATATCATAATAATGTTGTGCATACAGATATATAATTCTAACTGGCATTGAGAAAAAGAGAGAGAGAGAGAATATGAGGCAGAACAAATATTCGAAACACTAAGTAGCTGAAAAGTTTCCAGAATTGATGATATTGGTGATATAAGCAGAATAAACACAAAGATAATTACATAGAGATGGAAAAAGGTGAATTGCTGAAAACTACATATAAAGACAAGAAGCATATAAAGAGACAGAGAAAAGGCATCACATATGGGAAAATAGCCACACGAATTGTGGTTTTGGAGTTCGAACTTGGGTCCTCATGCATGCCAGGCAAGTGCTTCAATTGAGTCATTGCTCCAGTCCCAAGAAATTTCTAAAAATACACAACTACAACAAATAGCACAAATTCTTTTTTTTTTTTTTTTTTAAGAAAGAGGGACAGTGAGAGAGACAGAGAAAGAGAGAAACAACTTTATTTAGTTTTTCACATGGCCTTAGTTGCACCAACACTCAGTTGTGTACGTGGTGCTGGGGTTTGAACCCGGGTCCTCGTGCTTGCCAGGCAAGCGCCGAAACCGCTGAGCAATCGCTCCAGCCCCAATAGCACAAATTCTTACCTGTCATTGATTAACTAAATAAGCTAAACAAAAAAAGTAGCAATACTTATGAAAAAAAACAGCAACACTATATACTAACCTAACCTAATCCATATTTGTTGACCTCCATGTTGAAAAACACCAAGATATTTTTTTCTAGGTGTCCATTGAATTTTGCTAAAATAATCTAGACAATAGGCCTTAAAAATCCTCAAAACACATAAAATAAGTTAACACAGAACATATTATTTGATTGAATTTTATTATAAATAAATAAAATCAACTTACTACTAAATGGTTGAATATTTAAAATTCTTTGAATCAAAGACAAAAATAAAAGGGAAAATAGTCAATATTTTGAACTGAGTACATATGAAAACAAAATGTGACATAATTCATGTGATAAAAAGTGCATGCAAAAAACTAGAATAGATCAGACTGCTTATATTTGAAAGAACTAACATTGATGATCCATTTAAAACTTCAAAAACTAGATTAAAAATAGATAATACATGAGAAAAAAAGCTAAACCTAAAGAATATACAAGAAATGCAATGATTAAAGTAACAGCAGAGAATATTGAGATGGAAGTCAGAAACAAAATATAAAAAATACAGAAGGTTAAAAGTTGGTTTTAGAAATGTTGCTAGACTTCATCTCAACCTGTATGACTAATTGAAAAGAAACAAAAAGAAAACAAAAATTACTGATAAGGAGAATAAAATGAAATGTAAATACAGACCCCAAAGACTAAAAAACTAATAAAGGGAATTTATTAAGAATGCTTTGCAATAAACATGACAGCAACTTTGGTAATAAGGACCAATTAATTTATAGTAAAATACAAAATACCAAACTTTAGAGACAAAAAATAGAAAAAAGCCCCATAGAAAATATAAAATTTAAAATATTTATTAAAGAAAGTGAATTTAAAATCTTTACAAAATGTTAATTCCAGATGCAGATGGAGATCAATGTATCTATTATAATTTGAAAATATAATGCATAAATAAGTATATTATTTACAGATATATTTAAGGAAGATTAAGAGAGGTGCTAGAATGATGGCTCAGCAGTTACAGTGCTTGCCTGTCATGTGTAAGGATGTTCAAGCCCCAGCACCACATACACAATGAAGTGTCAGAGCAACAAAAGCCACATGGAAAATGAAATAAAATTGATTCTCTATTTATCTCTCTCTCTCACTGTCCCTCTCTCCTAAAGAAAAAAAAAAAGAAAGAAAAAAGGAAGAAAGATTGAGACAGAAAATCCATTATACTATATATGATGTAGATAGTATATTATCTATAGTTAATATATAAACATCACTGGAGATACAGTCATTTTGAAATTAAGAGTGGATTTAGAATAAAATATGGAGAAATCTTTGACCTCTATTTTTAATTTCTGTCTAAAATTTCTAAGTAATGATAAAAATGAACTGTGATTAAATAGTTTCTCAAGTTATGAGGACAAAATAAAAATTTCAGTTTGTAAAAGAAACAAGGTTAGGGATCTTGCAATGAGGTGTAGTTCTCACTACCAGCTCGCAGGTAATCCTTTATATACTTCTTGGATATGACCACCCAAACAAATAAATACAAATGGAATGACAATGCAGTTTCTGTGTTTTGCAGTATTAAATTATTTAAATATTCATAAAAATTGAACACGTTATCATTTTATCTAGTTAAATAAAACTATTTCATACAAAATTTCTATTACTTTTTTGAAATAGCTAAATGCAAACATTATAGGCTGGATTTTATTAAATCTTTGAGTGGTGCTATAACTCTTCAAATAGTGGTATAGTTACAGCTCTTTAGATAATATTTACATATCTTTATTAATATGTTCCTTCAAGCAATTTCCTTTCAAACATGAAGTGACACATTTGTAAGTAAAGAGTCTGTCACACACAAACTGCCTGCATCTTTTAGCTTATGGGTATTACATAACGTATGTTCAAGAGAAATCAGTATTTATTTGGCATCTAATATAGGATACAAAGCAAATTTAGATTTTTACAACCAACTGAGAGTATAATCTATTCTCTGTGGAAACCAATATGGTAGCAATTCACATGTTGAGCTAAAGAAAAACTATTGGGCTTCTCTGGAGCTTCACTGGCATCTTTCCACAGAACTCTACCAATTAAATTAGCGCTTCTTTGTCCAGGTCAATATCTGGAAACAAATACGAATGCATGATGATGCTGATGAGTTATTTTAGAGTTTCAGAATGGTTACATTTTTGTAAAGGATATTTATAATATAGTTTAGATGGTGTAACCCATTCAATAGTTTTATTTCAAACATCTTTGATTTTCTAATTTTTTTCATAAAGAACCTAGGAATGCTAAAATTCTGAACTATGTTAACCATGAAACCACAGAATAAGAATATTGTGATTGAACTCAAAATATAACATATACAACATATAAAATTATCTTTTGGTCTTTAGCTACAAGGCACTAGTAAAATTATTTAGCACACTGTACATAATAAATAATAAAAATTTACCCATATATTTTTCACTCATTATTTCATTAATTTCTTCAGGAAATTTTTTAAAAAATCACAACACATACAAAGTGCTTTGCTCAAAAAAAGCCCAGAAAGTTAGCATCTCTATAGGACAAGTATACACATAATATAATAGATGACAAAATGAGAAAAGTTTTGCCTTATTGTACTTTTTCATATTCAAATTTATGAATATCAAATGGGTCTGTAAGTTTTTAACTTATATTCCAGTAATTTTTGTTCATGTCATATGTGTATAAACTACATGCATTTTGATGTGACATATGTCAAGATAAATATATTGTTTATACTTGCAGACAATAGATAATTGTGACTAATTACAACCCAAAGCAAATAAAAAACATAGCGTTTCCCATTCACGATACACAGGTAAACATAAAGGATGTAATGGTCTCTATTTTATAAATGAGGAAACTGCACTTTAGATGACACTAACATACTAAAACCAATTTACTCAGTGAAAAATTTGCCATGCTCTATGTAAATTGCAAATGTGCAAATATTTCAAAATTCCTTCCTTTAATAAATTGATGTGAAGTCTACACAGAGAGATAACTTATGAATTTTTAAAATTTTGAGGTTAATTTGGTTAGCTTCCCTTAGATTGCCAAATGTGCTTAACATACTGTCTTCATAACAAAACTTATTTAATCTTGACACAATTGCTTATAAATTAGCTATTTTATTCCCATTCATATGATGAAATCAAATTTAAGTCTTGTTAATTCACTCAAGATTATATAAATAAGTAAATATAAAAAGTTACATAAGACATATATCTATTTCCAAACTCCTACCCTTTCTAGTATGTTAAATTGCTTGTTATAAATATTATTTGTACTGTTTTTCTGATAATGTAGTTATTTTATATAAATGGTTGACAATTCTCACAACTCTTTTATTTATATTTTGTTATATACCTTTTGTGATATAAATTAGACATAATAAAATTGACAATATTTACAATGGTTTTGAATATTTTTATGGAGTTGTGCATTTACCAAAATCTAATTTTAGAACATTTCAATATCCCAAAAAGAAATCTCACACTCAGTCTTTATTCCCCATTGCTTCCCCATCCTTATGTAAGATGCATGTCTTTTCTGTAAAACTTGAAAGATTGTGATGTATAACCCACTACCTCCATTTTAGAACCACCTACCCCTTTGAAGATAGTAACTCCCTCATCTGTGTCCTCCCACCTGTGTACGCCCACCTATTTCCAAGGACCCCTTCCAGTACCCACTCATCCTCTTCAGGTGAACTTTGCTGAATCACCGGGATCTCCAATACATGTGTGGAGGCCCTCACTCCCACTCTCTCCCAGTTGCCACCTACTCCCTCTTTGCACCTACCTCCACCTAATCACAGCCAATCACGCAGACTGTGCACCTGAGCTCCTCCAGTTAGAGCGAAGGGCAGTATTGCATTAGGTAAGAATTAAAAATCCATCATTTCCTTGCTGGGGGCACATTCTTTCGGGTAGAAGGGCTGAAGTAAATTTTCTGCCTCTGCCTTGCTCATCCATACCCAATCACATGTTTGATTTCATTTATAACACTTCACTCCTAGGCAACCACTGATCTACATTATGTCATAAATAAATTTGCTTATTTTAGATATTTTATATAAATAGATCATACAATTTGTACTTATAGCATAATTGAAAATATATTTTCTTTAATGTAATGTTTTCAAGATTCATTCATGTTGTAGCATATATCAGTAGTTCATTCCATCTTTTATTGCTCCATCTTAATTATTCAGAATCTTTGGTTTCATAGGAACGTATTCATACATGTATTTAACATAATGTCAATTCCATTCTCCAGTACCTCCCCTTACCTTGCCCTCTATCTTTCCATTGATTTCCAATGTCGACACTAATGGTCTCCCTTTTACCTTCATGGAAACAATTCCACCTCCCAGCTTGAGAGAAAACATATGCTTGTCTTTCTAAAACTGGTAGTATTTACATAGTGGCTGTACTAATTTGCATTCCCATAAATGGCATAGGAGATTTCCATTTTCCCTGAATCCTCACCAACATTTATGGTTAATTCTACTCTAGATATTGTCATTCTCAATAGAGAATGGAATGGAATCTCAATTGAGCTTTGATTTGCATTTCCCTAATGGCTAATGTACATTTTTTTTCTGCACACTCCTTTTTTTTAGAAGGCTATCTTTTCTCAGACATATGTGTTTGGTACATTTGTCAAGAATCAGTTGACTATAATCATATCCCCAGCTCTTTTGCTCTTTTTTCTTTTTTTGGACACAGGATCTGAGTTGCTTAGGGCCTTGCTAAGTTGCTGAAGCAGGTCTTAAACTTCCCATCCTCCTGCCCAGCCCCTGACTCCTAAGTCTTTTATTCCATATGTCCTTGTACTTATTTTTGTACCAGTACCATGATGGTTTCTGTTACTATGTCTCTGAAGTATAATCTGAATTGGGTTTTATACTCCCAGCATTATTCTTTTCGCTCAGGATTGCTTTGACTATTCTAGATATTTTTTTCTTCATTATGAATTTTGAGATGTTTTTCTTGTTCTCTGAAAAATATAAATAGCATTTTGAAGAGGATTGCATTACATTCATGTAACACTTTTAGTAATATGGCCATATTAATATGAATTTTTGTTGGGATCTAGCCTTCACCCCCATTTCAACAGCTGCCCTAGAGCGATCTTGTTACTATTTCCAAAAGTTCCTTCAGGAAGGGCTGCTAGGTCCTGCTTTGTTAGGCTTCCTAATTGTTATGCAAAGAGTTAGGTTGGGTTGGAACTGCTAACTACAGGCTGTTCCCTACCTAGTTGTTTGTCTATGCTCAAAATCTGCATAACCCGTGGCAACTCCCTTAAAAGGATTATTGATTCCTTGGCTGTCTCCCCTCCTCCCTATATAAAAACCTGTGTGCCTTAATAATAAACGGATTCTGGGCTGCCTTCAGCTGCTTGTGGTTGACTCGTTTCCCTGGCTGGGAGGGAAGGGGTCCCCGGACGAGGAGGGGCCCAGTTTCCAGCCGTGGGCACTCATCCTCCTCCTGATCGGCTCCCAGGGGACAATCCAGTTCCCCACAAATTTTGCCAATATATGAACATGAAAAGACTTTCCAACTTCTACTGTATTTTTTGATTACTTATTTTAGTGTTCTGAAGTTTTACTTGTAAAGGTAGGTATATTCCTAGTTTTTTTTTTATGCTATTGTTACAGGAATTGTTTTCCTGATATCATTCTGAATAAATTCCTTATTGCTATATAAAAAAGCTACTGATTTTTGTGTGTTGATTTTTGAATGCTGCCACTTTGCTAAATTACTTTTTATCAGATATAGAAGTCATGTAGTGGAGCTTTTAGGGTATTCTAAACATAGGATCATATCATCTGTAAATAAGGATAATTTGACTTTTTACTGTCCTATTTACATCACTATGATTTCTTTCAATTGCTTTATTACTCTGGCTAAAATTTCAAGTATCACCTTGAATCAGACTAGTAAGAATAGACATACTCTTCTTAAGCCTGTTTTCAGGGCAGTTGCTTTCAGTTTTTGTATCCATATTCTTCAAAGATATTGGTTTCTAATTTTCTCTCCTTGATGTGTCCTTATTTGGTTTTAGAATCAGGGTGATGAAATGTTTTTAGAATGTGGTTGGAAGTGTTCATTCCCTTTATATCTCATGGAAAATTTGAAAAATATTGATTTTTGTTCTTTTCGGTGGACATGTAAAAGTTAGCAATAAATCCAAACACTCATGGACTTTTCTTGGTTGGGAAGTATTTTATCAGTGTTATTAGTGTTTTGATTTCATTGTTTGTTATTGGTATTAGGTTTTCAGTATCTCTTGGCTTAATTTTGGTATATACTATGTCAAGAAATGAATGTGTTCTATATTTTCAAATGTATTCAAATAGAAATGTTCAAGATAGTCCCTAATCTTCCTCTGGATTTTAGTAGTGTCTGTTGTAATATCCTATTCTTATCTCTAATTTTATTAATTTGCATCTTCTTTTTTCCTTATATAGGTTCATTTGGCCAAGGGTTTAACAATCTTATATATTGTTTCCAAGAACCAATCTTTCTCTCAGTAAAATTTGGTATTGTTCTTTTAAACTGTATTTCATTGACTTCACATACCATATTTATTACTTCTTTCATTTTACTGTTTTGAAGATTGGTTTGTTCTTGCTTCTCTAAGACGTTGAGATATGTCATTAGACTATAAAGTTCAGATGGCCGTGATATTTTTGTGTAGGTATTCATATCTAAATACTTCCTTTTAGAACTATCTTCACCAGATCTCATAAATTCTGGTAGATCATATTTCTATTTTCATTTAATTCCAAGAATTTTTCCATTTTTGTGCACTAATTTCTATAGTTTCTCTTGCTGTTAATCTCAAACTTCATTCTATTATTCTCTGATGAGAAGATGAAGAATATATGCAATAACAGATGTGGGGAGATAGGAACACTAGCACATTGTTGGTGGAACTTATGACTTGTACAGCCAATCTGGAAAGCAGTGTGGAGACTACTCAAAAAATTAGGGATGGATCCACAGTACAGTCTAGCTATCCCTCTTCTGGGTATTTTCCCAGAAGAGCTAGAGCTAGAATCAGCATATTACAGAGACACATCAAAATCAATGTTAATAGCAGCTCAGTTTACAGTAGCTAAATTATGGAATTGACCCAGATGCATGTCACTGGATGAATGGATCCAAAAGCTTTAGAATATATATATATATATATATATATATATATATATATATATTGGAATTCTACTCAGCTATCAGAAATAATAATAATATGGCCTTTGAAAGTAAATGGATGGCAATGGAAGAAACTATGATGAGCAAAATTAGTCAAACCCACAGAGTCAAGGGTCAAATATTTCCCCTCATTTGTGGAGGCAAGAGCAAAACCCAGGCTTGAGTGAAAGCTCAAGCTGGTGTACTAGACTCACCAATGTCAAAACAACACATAATCTAGGAAAACCATAGATATATATAGCAGGGAAGTGGTGGGAGGAAGGGGAAAGGGAGGGGTAATAGGAGGGATCTTGGGGACAGGGAATCAACAATGTAGCTTACTCTTTACTCCCCAGAGATGCCAAATGACACACTTATGCAATCATTTAATTCTGGAAAATGCATACAATCATGTATTACCATGTATATATGTATATATGTACATGTATATACGTATATACATGTATATGTATATATGTGTATACATGCATATATGTATACATATATATGCATATACACAGATACACAAACATAGACATATAGATGTTTCTAATATATATGCACAAACATATATACGTCTATATATAGACATTTTTATCTGTTAAAGGGAGGAAATATAGAACAGTCAAGAGATCGGGGATGGGGTGATGTGGGGGTGAATCTGGATCAAGATCACAGGTGTATCAAATCGTAACTGCACATCCATTTATTATTGTATAACAGCACAACTCCTCAATAAAATGAAAAAAATAAATTACTTCAATAGTTTTGTATTTGTTCAGACTTGCTTTATTGTCTAATATATGACTTTTTTGAGAAATATCCATGAGAACCTGAAAAGACACTATATTCATCTGTTGTTGGATGAAATGTTCTGAAGATATTTGAAAATTTCATTTGATTTATATTATCATATAACTGTAGTAATTTTGCAATTTATTTTCCTTAATGGTGTTTCTATTAGGGATAGTGGCTTATTAAAATCATCCACTGTCCCTTAATGTCAAGTAGTGTTCATGAAATTGGGTTTACCAATGTTTGGGGCATATATATTTATAATTGGTATATTTTCTTATAGGACTATTTCCTTTACCAATATGTAATGGACCTCTTTGTCTATTCTGACTAATTTTGCCTTAAGGTCAGCATTTTCTGATATGATGATAGCTGCTCCTACTTCCTTTGGTATTCCATTTGCATGGGGTATTATTTTTCATCCTTCCACTTTCAGTTAGTAAAAGTGGATTATTTCTTAGAATCAACACATAGTTGAGTTTTTCTATTTAATTAAATCTTCAGGCTAGGTGTTTTAATTGGATAATTAAAGCTATTTATGTTCAGTGTTATTATAAGTGAGTTATGTATTACTTTCTGTAATTTAGTTTTATTTCTGTTGTTTAATTACTCTTTTAATTAATTTTCTTTTGCTTATCAACTCTTCTAGTGAGATTTTGTCCACGAATGCTCTCTTAGTAATTATATCTTTTTCTATGACTAGCATTTCTTTAAATATTTCTATAGTGTTAGTGTAGCTGTCATGAATTCCTTTAGTTTATGCTAACCTTGAAAGGTTTTTATTTCTCCTTTGATTCTGAAGTATACTATTGTTGGATATAATAATCTAGGTGGACAGTTGTTTTTAAGACTTGAAATACATCATTCCATGCTCTCCTGAACTTTCAAATTTCTGCTGAGAACTATGCTGTTATTCTGATAATTTTGCCCTTAAAAAGGAATTGGTGTTTCTCTCCTACATGTTTTTAAATCCTTTTATTATTTTGAATCATTTTGGCATTTCAACGATTATGTGTAGTGAAAACATTATATTCTAGGTCATATCTATTAGGAGTTCTAAATGAAAGGAGTACATGTATGACTATTTCTTTACCCAAACTAGGGAAACTTGTGGCTATTATTTCATTGAATATTCTTTCAATGACACTACACTGTATCTTCAGCATTTCTCAATAATATGAGTCTTAACCTTGATCTTTTAATATTGTTCCAGAGTTCCTGTTATTCTGTTCATGATTTCTTTTTCTTTATTACTTTCTGATTGTTCTAGTTTATCTACTTTGTTTTTGAACTGTGATATTTTTCATTCTGTCTGATCTAATCTATTCATGAGAATCTCCACTGAATTTTTATTCAGCTTTTTGATTTTCATTTCCGAGAATTGTGGGTTCTTTTTTTCAGAAACTCTCTCATTACTGAAATATTTTAGTATGTTTTATCATCTTCCTTAATTCATTTCCTAGTTTTTTTAATTCATTGTTAATATTTAAATTCAACTTTGAATTTTTGTCCATTATTTTTTCCATTTCAATATTTATAAATTCGGATTTTGGAGATTTTTGAATTTCTGATGTTGTCTTTTACCTTGCATTCTCATGTCTCTCATGTGTCTATATCGATATTTATGTATCTGTTTTAATGGTCTTCTCCTTCACTATTACTTGATGATATTTTAGTGACCTGCTTTCTCTTTAATATGTGCCCTGAGCTGAAGCTATATCTGAGCATCAAAGCATCCACTTTAGATATTCAAATTGCTATATTCAATCCCCAGAAATGCTTCAAGAGGAGGCAATGACCACCTATAAATATGAAAACTTTCAGGTAAACTATATACAAGTACTTAGTAAAAAAAAGTATTTAAAAAATTTTCTATAATCCCACTTATCAAAGAAAAGAAAAGGGGAGAAAGAATACAGAATAAGTTTCAAAATAACTCAATAAAGAATGTCAGATCATATTTTGGGATCCATCTCTAGCTTCCTACTCATAAGCTCAGGGTACCCAGTTAAATCTAACATGCAAGTGCTGGAAGATCCATAGGGAGAATGTGCGAAAGTCATAAATATTGAGTGCTGCTGGACTATGGCCTCATGTGTTTCAGTTGTCTGTATCTATCTTTTATACCTTTGCACATGACTGTTAATGCCTCCAAAGTTCCTGGAGATGGAACCTAGGTTCTCTCTCACACCAGGTAATACATGACCACAGAGCTACACCACAAGTCTGGATGGAAGCCATATTAAAAGACTTCAGTATGTAGAGAAGATAGTGAACATATCTAGACAGAGATGCCTTATCTTTTAGCAATATAGGTAGGTGGCAGTAAAGGAATGGCTAAACACAGAGAACTTTACTACAAGTTTATACCTAGCTTAGAGGAACTGTGGATAGCAATAGCAAAAAGATCTTCACTTTTCATAAGGTTGAAAAGTACATGGCTTTGCTTTGAAGTGATTGTAGTACTTGGGACTCATTGGCTTCTCTCAAAGTACTGAGAACAGAAGAAGGCACACATTGAGTTAAAGTATCAATACCTCCATATTCACCCAGCTTGGGGATCTGAACAGAAAAAGGCCACAAAATAGTTGCAAAAAATAAGCAGCAATAAGCATCCCCATAAATAAGTTTCCATTCAAACAATACAAAATAGCAAGAAAACAAACTACTACAAAATTGCACAGTATTTCGATAATTCACTCCATTGACACCTTAGAGAAGGAGAAGTCATAGACTTTAAAAAGCTCAGAGTTAAAATGTTCAATGAACTACGGGACGATATAATGAGTTAAATTAGAAAATACAGGGAAGTAAAAATCACTTTGATAAGCAGATTTTGAAAAAAAAGTAAACTAAATAGAAACGTGGAAATGAAAGATTCTATAGATCAAATTCAAAGCAAAGCATCACTAATAGATCACTTCAAAGACAGATTTTCAGGCATCAAAGAAAAAGTATACAATATTGAAAATAAATTTGACAAAAAATAAATATGTTAGGACCATGACAAGTGTATTCAGGAAACTGGGAATAAAATAAACAGACCAAATTTAAGAATTATTGTGGTAGAGGAGGACTAACTAAAGTAATGCACAGTCTTTCCAATAAAATAATGTTGGAAAATATTCCAAAGCTTTGGAACAAAAGGGAAATCCAAATACAAGAAACATAAAATTTCAGATAAGGAAGAAGATTTTCTAAGACATGTCATAATCAAAATGCCCAATATACAGAATAGAGTTTAAAAAAATTAAAGAGGAAGGGAGAGAGTGAGATAGAGAAAGAGAATCATTTTATTATTTTTTTTAATTTTTTCATGTGGCCTTTGTTTCTCCTTTGTTGTGGTTTGAACCCAGGTCCTTGCAAATGCCAGGCAAGCACTCCAACTTCACTCCATTACTCCAGTCCCCAAGAATAGAATTTTTAAAAGGTCCAAGAGAAAATGTTGGTCCTATTTAGAGGTAAACAAACTCATATTTCAATTGATTTCTCAGCCCAGACCCTAAAAGCCAGAATGTCTTAGAATAATATATATTAAAACTTGAAAAAAGAAAGAGTAGCAACCAAGATTACTATATCAAGCAAAAATTATCTTTCAGAATTAAAAATGAAATAAAAACCTTTCGTGATAAGCAAAAACTAAAATAATTTATACCTCTAAGCCTGTGATAAAAAACATGTAATATTTCGTACAAAAGAAACAATAAATAAATAAATAAAACTCAAAGTCAGCATAGGGATTAATTTACAAGAAAGTCAATTAAAGGTGAATCGAGCTGAATTTAAGAATTAGAATAAATCAAAATGGTATGAAACAATAATCATCTCTCTACAAATATACTGAATACAATGGTCTGAACTCTTCAATCAACAGACAAATGGCAGCCCCAACAATGTGTTGTTTGCAAGAGACTCACCTTACAAAGATATTCACTGACTTAAGGTGAATGGATGGAATACGATATACCATACAAATCGTTGCAAAAAGCAAGCAGGATAGCAGATGTTGTATCAGACAAAGTGGACTTCCAGAAAAAATGATCAGAAGAGACAAAGGAGGTTATTTCATACTGGCTAAGGGAAACACCCAACTACAAAATGTAATTGTTGCAAATATTTATGCCCCCCAAAATTGGACAGATATTAAAAAAAATCTTAATGTTAAGAATAAGATAGAACACAATACTATAGCACTAGGTGATTTCAACACTCCACTCTATACAGAGATATATCTAGACATACATTAAGTAATAATACTTCAAACTAAAAAAGTACAATTAATCAAATGGATGTAATAGACATCAATAGAATATTTCATCCACCAATAACTGAATTTACTTTCTTCTCAGCAACACACGAAATATTCTCTAAATTCGATATCATTTTAGTGCACAAAGCAAATCTTTGCAAATAAAAAAGGAGATAATTCCTGCATCCTATCAGATTATGATGGAATGAAATCAACAAAATAAAAACCAGAAACCCCTCTAACATAGGGAGATTAAATAATACTCTTGAATTACAACTGGATGCCAGAACAAATCGGGGGAGAAATTTTTTTTTAAAAAGTCCTAGAAACAAACAAGAGTAGTGATACAACACATCAAAATCTCTGAAAAAGTATGAAGATGGTTTTAAGTGGAAAGTTTATAACACTGAATTCCTACATGAAAAGATATAAAGATAGGAAATAAATAATCAAGGACTATACCTCGAGTGCCTAGAAAAGGATGATTTTTAAAAATACCAACCAAAACCAGTAGAATAGAGGAAATATTTAAAATCAGTGATGAAACTGAGGGGAAAAAACAATAGAAAGGATCGATGGGACATAGAGTTCTTTGAAATGATAAACAAAATTATTAAACTCTTAGCCAAGCTAATCAAAATAAATAGAGGAAACCTAAATTAACAAAATTAGAGATGAAAAAAGAAATATCACAGATACTACTGAAATAAAGAGAATAATTAGAAGATATTTTTAAAAATTATAATCCAATAAACTAGAAAATTTTGATAGCAAAACAAAGATACATCAAGGAAAGAAAGCTTCAGGCCAATATTCTGCATGAACATAGATGCAAAATTTCCTAATGAAATATTAGAATACCACATACAAAAGCACATTAAATAGCATACCTTCATCATATGTGTTTCATCCCAGGGAAATGAGGATGATTTAACAAATGAAAATCAATATATGCAACTCACCACATTAATAAAGACAAGAATTATATGCTTTTCTTAAGAGAGGCATAGAAAGCATTTGAAAAGAATCCAGTACCCAATCATGTTAAAAACACCAGAGAAACTAGGGATCAAAAGAACTTATCTCGACATTGTAAAAGCTGTATATGAAAACCCAATGCTAACATTATTCTGAAGAGAGAAAACCTGAAAGCATTTCCTCTAAAACAGGAACAGGGCTAGTAGTGCATCCACTCTCACCAGTTCTATTCACTGTAGTCCTTAAAATTCTATCCAAAGCAATCAGGCAAGAGAAGGAAATTAGACAAATAGGAAAAGAAGAAGTCAAATAGGAAAAGACATTATCTCTGTTTCCTGGACATATAATCTTATGTCTAGAAGACCCAAAAAACTCGATCAGAAGACTCCTAGATTTGGTAAACAATTTTAATAAAGCAGCAGGACAGCAGATCAACATACAAAACAATCATTTTCCTGTACTCCAATAATAAGTCTGCTAAAAAGGAATTAGTAAAATCATAACATTCACAATAATCTCAAAAGTAAGTATAAAACAAAATGAAAAAATTAGATTAATCTAATGAAGAAGGTGAAGTCTGTAATGAAAAGTATAAAACACTGTAGAAAGAAATTGAATATGACCTTAGGAGATGGAAAGACTTTCCATGTTCTTAGACAGGTAGAACTAATATCAAAACGACCATACTACCAAAAGCATTTTATAGATTCAATGCAATCCTCATCAAAATACCATTGAAATTATTTACAGGACTAGAAAAAAAAAAGCAGCTCTAAAATTCATTTGAAATAAGAAACCGTGCAAAACCAAAGCAGACCTGAGCAAGACTGATGTGGAAGGCATCATAAAACCAGACCTCAAATTATACCACAGACCTAGAGTAACAAAAAGAACATGGTAATGGCAATAAAACAGAGAATAGGACTATGGAATAGAGTAGAAAACACAGAAGCATCTCCACACAGATGCAGTCATCTGACACTCTACAAAGGTGCCAAACATGTGTTAGAGAAAAGATAGTCTAATGGTTCTGGGAAAACTGGGTATCCATATGTAGAAGAATGAAACTTTATCTCTATTGTTCACCCTTCCCAAAAGTCAATTCAATGTGGATCAAAACCTAGAAATTATATCAGAAACTTTGCAACTGCTAGAAGAAAATGTAGGCCCAACATTCCCACACGTTGGCACACAAATTACTTTCTTAATAGAATTCCTGAAGTGAAAGAAATAAAAGCAAGAATGAATAAGTGGGATGGTATCATATTATAGAGCTTCTGCATACTTAAGGAAACAATTAAATGCATGAAGATAAGGCCTACAGAATAGGAGTAAATCTTTGACACCTGCTCTTCTAATAAGGCATTCATATCCATAATATGTGAAGAACTCAAAAAACACCAAAAATTTAATAAATGTGCAAAAGAACTAAATGGATACTTCTCAAAAGAAGAAATACAATGACCAGTAAAAATTCGAAGAAATAGTTCAAAATCTCTGGCAATCAGGGAAATACAAATCAATATTACGTTGAGACTTCATACTCTTGTCAGAACAGCAATGATGAAGAATTCAAACAATATTGAATTTTGTTGAGAATGTGGTGTAAAATATATGCTCATAAATTGTCTGTGGGATTGAAAACTAGTATTCCACTCTACAAAGCAGTACAGAGAGTCCTCAAAAAATGGAACCATCATATTACCCAGCTATCCCATTCCTCATTATATATCCAGAAGATCTAAAACAAGCATACAGTAGGGGTGCTGCCACAAACAGCAGCTTAATTCACAATTACCAAGTTATTGAACAAACCTAGATATCCATCAACAGATGAATGGATAAATAAAATGTGATATAGGTATATGCATTAAAATATTATTCACCATAAAGAAAAATGAAATTATGTCATTTTCTAGTAAATGGATGGAACTGGAGAACATCATATTAAGTGAAACAAGCCAGACTCAGAAAGTCAAAGGTTAAATGTTTTAGCTGCAAAGTGTAAATAATATAAAATAAGGAAAAAGTGATATACCAAAGAAAATAAATTAGGGTTGGATTCCGTGAAAATAGAAGAAAGATCAGTGGGGTAGAGGAAATGGATTGAGGGGGAAGGAGCAGGGATGGAATATGGGAAGAACAGTGTAATGTTCAACGTACATACATGTATATACTACAGTGAACCTCACTTCATGTATCCACAAAGAACTAATTTAAAAAATTATAGGTAAATATAAGAAAAATTACTGTAGTTCAGGTAAGGGAACAGGGGTAGAGAGGAAGGGAATGAAAGGGAAATTACTAGGGATTTAATTACAGCAAATTATGTTCTATGCTTGTATAATTATGTCAAAATTAACCCTAATTTTATGTAAAACTAATTTTATGTAAACATTACAATACAATGCAAAAAATAAAATTTAAAAAGATAAAATGGGAGGCCAGACAAATTGAAGAAAAAAATAAAATGACATGAAAGTTAAACTAAAGGAAAGTGCAAAACTTAGATGAAAAAGGTATAAAGAATAAATATAATTAATGTTTTCTTAAAAAGAGGGGGAAAGAAATGCAAAGAAATGTATTTTAAAGTATCTAATAGCAAATAACAATAACTAGCAAATAATGACGGGGACCAAAATAAATCCACATAGAAAACAATACCAGAGATACAAAAACCTTTTTGCCAAGATTTTTAAGCACATTTTGAGACTTCTATCAGAAACTCCCATATTTAGAATCCACCAGTTACTGGAGGGCACAGAAAATATTCATGCCTCAGCAGTATATCTTCTGATAATGTATCTGCATGGAGACGACATTCAACTGGAACTTGGCTCCAATGCATTGCTCTATATTTATTTTTTCTTATGTCTTGATCAGCATCCTACTTCAATAAACCTGCATAAAATTCAGGCTCCAGAAACATTCTATGTATTCCTCACCCTATCCAATTTTGGTGTACACCTCTGTGGCTCTGTTAACTCAATGATGTGCTAGGTGCTGGTGTGTTCTCTGGTGGCACAGAATGGACTTCCTAGTGTATCTAAGGCTCAGTGCTCATATTTTTTGCCTGGCATGGGTGGTCGTTTTATGTGCTCATGTGAAGATGCACCCAGGCTATTGACACAATCCTTACTTGTCTGGTACTGACACAGTAACTTTGGGAGCTCTGCTGTGAGACCACGCACTGGAAAGTTTCTACTTGTGCTGAGGAGATGGTGCTGGAATATCCTTGG
Organism: Aplodontia rufa; assembly: GCA_004027875.1. Taxonomy (NCBI): domain Eukaryota; kingdom Metazoa; phylum Chordata; class Mammalia; order Rodentia; family Aplodontiidae; genus Aplodontia; species Aplodontia rufa. Next base: position 33,806 of record PVKS010009576.1, on the reverse strand, counting down.
CTCAATGGCAGCACCCTCTTGACAAAGAGTATAGGTGTCTTTGTGTGCATCCAGGAACACCTTAGTGCTTGGGTAACATTCTACATTTTGGCACTGTAGTTTTCTCAAAGCTATAAGCTTAAGCATTGCCTTCACAAAATAGTTTCTACCATAGACTTCCATTCATGGGTTAAGAAAAGTGGAGTGCTTCTGAACCATCAAACCACCAAACAGCTTATGTATCAGCTAAGTTTAGTCTAATTTCCTATTTGACTCCTATTTCTAAAGAATATTTTCCAACTTTTTCTCTCTTTCTTTCCTTTTGAGTCACCCTTTTCTCCTGCCCTGTTATAACAGTGTGGGTATGTTTGGAACTGATGAGATCATTCTCACTTTCTGGTTCACTAAACAGAATCTGAGTCTCTTCAAGTTTCTATCAGTCTAATATTAAACCTCACTATATTCACTCAGTTACCCACCTCATTGCTTAACTGTTCTCTAGCTGCTTCAGTTCTGAACTGTGGAAGAGCTAGATCATGTAGCCTGCTTCTACTCCATCATCTTGGCTCCCCTTCCCTCATAACTCTTTATAAAAATCACTGTATTAATTAATCATTTGCTTTACTGGTCTCATGTCAGAATTAAGTTCCATTTGAAAAGTGCTAACAGATTACTGTAATAAAGATTTTAAAGCACCATAGAAGACAACTCAAATGACATATTTAAGCATCATCAGTCATTTTTTTTTTGGTATATCAAATCATGACCGAAGCCATCCAAAGACTTTACTCTATATTGATAAATATTTATTGAAGAATGTAAATTATACCTCATGGAAAACAGCTCAGTATCCCCTCAGTGACATGGGTTCAGATGTCCCTTTTCTTCTGTGCTTGGAAGTATTTCCTACAAATACTTTATAATATCATTGATGTTTTATGAATTTTGAAAGTAAATACAATTAGTAGCATTGAAATGAATGCATTTTCTGTTGCACAAGATAGCTTGGATAAGAATGCTATCTAGAATTGCCCAGTGTAGAGAGGCTGTGAAGATTCCCAACATTGTTAAAATAGCAGTTGCTTGGAGTTGTCAGCAGCACAGGTAGCAAGTGTTTACCCAAAGTAAGTTTCTGCTTATTGTGAGCTTTTGCTTATGGATATTCAAAAATAAGTGGAAAATACTTTGGAAAGGAAGGTGATATGTGTAGAAACAAGGTAATTAATTGATATTTAAAACTTCAAATTATGGAGTCAGTAGTGCCTCTAAACGTAATTAATCTGGGGAGACGATGGCTGCTTTGATAATTCACTTTTTACATGGAAAGAGAATTCTATGAGGCAAGACTTTTAAAGATTGAATGAAATAAGGGAAGTCCAAATTCCAGAGCTCAGTGCCAGACCATTACAATGGAACTGACACTCAACAGAAACAAAGACCCCCCCATACCCAGGCAAAAAATCACAGATGGAGTTTCTTTCACTAGCCTTGTATCAGGTGGACATCTGTGCCCAAGTGGGACAGATTTATGTTTTGTCTAGCTTCATTGCCAGCATTGGCATAAACTTGGAGTATAACTCCTCCCCCAAGATTCTTCATGACAATTTTTAAGTGCAATCCACTCTACTCCAATCTTGAGCTGTGTGACATGGAGAAAGACTCTATTTGTTTGGGGTGTGACCAGATAGTAATCATAATATTTTGCCTTAAAACTCTGACTGAGTTGCTAAAATCTAACTCTGTGCAGATGATCCCCATGACCAGGCCAGTTCCTACAGAAAGAGGTTCAGAAACACTTCCAGTCAAGGTAGACACAAGCGGCCTTAGTCCATCATATTTCTATTCTGGTCTGAATAACCTATGGCTGGTTGTATGATCTTGGATAAGTTAAACCCTGTATTAGGCAGCCCATAGCCCTGTGGACCTGGCCCTTAAATAGTGGTGTGTTGATCTTGGCAAGCTATGGGTTCAGCATATGCACAGCATTGTGGCATCAATGGCTAATGACATGACTTAGGTTCCTTACCCTTGTCCCCACAGCAGTGATTCTGCCCAGTTCTGAGCAAAAGTCTGAAATGTTTGACCATAGGCTGGTGATTATGTGCAAGGTAACTGGACTTATCCCTGTACCAAAGAGAAGTGTTCAGGGATGGACTTCCCTCTGCAGGTGGCCCCTCAGGCAATGTGGAACAACACACCAACTGCAGATTCAGAACAAGCTGGGTTTTGATTACTCTGCAGTGGTGAAAGAGTGACAACAAACCTGGTAGAGTCATAATAAACCTAGACTTAAGGTTCCATCAAGGGCTGAAGTAGTAGAAACAAGCTTGAAGAAAATGAGGAGATATCTTAGAATTTCCTAAAAGTCTGGCAAAGGCAAAAACCAGATTTTAATGACTTGAATTAACACTTAATTCTTCAATGTCCAGATACTGTTGCATACCTGGAAGCATCAAAAACTTTCAGCAAACCATAAACCCATCTAATTGCAAAAATGAAATATTGTTAATTGACCATACATACAGTGGGTATTTATGAACATTTGAATTGGAAAAAAAGGATATTTTAAGGAAACTCAATGAAACACAAAGAGATATGATCCAATACTTGAACAGAGAATCTTTTTTTTTTTTTTTAAGAGAGAAGGGACAGGGAGAAAGAGAAAAGCATTTTTATTTAGTTTTCCATGTGGCCTTCATTCCTCAGAAACTTCATTGTGTACATGGTGCTGGGGTTCGAACTTGCATACTCATGCATACCAGGCAAGCGCAGTAACCGCCAAGACACCGCTCCAGCCCCTTGAACAGAGGATCTTCAAAAAGAGATTTAAACCTTTTTAAAAAGTCAAATAGAAATCCTTGACCTAAAAAGTACACTGGGTGAAGTTAAATATGTGCTAAAGAGTGTTAACAGTAGAATTTATCAAACAGAATTAGTGAGTTTGAATAAGTAGTTGAAAATACAAAGTTGAAGGGAAAATATTAATGAATAGGAATGATGAAAGCTAATGGAAATTTTGGGAAAGCATTAAAGTAGGAAACAATTTAGTATTCATTGTTCAAGACAACTTAATACCAAAACTGATACCAAGCTTATTAAAAGATAATAATTTTATAAACCTAGAGAAAAGTATAAATATTCAGATACAGGAAGGTCAAAGATTACCAGCCAGATTTAGCTCTTTCAAGTCTATCACAAAGCTATTTATAATCAAGACCTCTAATATGAAAGATAAAGAGTCTCAAAGCAGTAAGAGAAAAGGAAAAATATAACATGTACTTTTATAAGAATTTGCCTGATAGAAAAGTTCTCAGCTTGGGCTGGAGTGGTGGCTCAGCGGTTACGGCGCTTGCCTAGCATGCACGAAGACCCCAGTTCAAACCCCAGCATCACGTACACAACTGAGTGTTGTAGCAACAAAGCCCACATGAAAAACTAAATAAAGTTATTTCTCTCTCTCTCTCCCACTCTCTCTCTCTCTGTCTCTCTCAGTGTCCCTCTTTCTTTAAGAAAAAAAAAAAGAAAGAAAGAAAAGTTCTCAGCAAAACCAGGAAAGTGTGGCATGAAATCTGCAGAAGACAAAAGAAGAAAAATAATGTCAATACAGAATACTGCACCCATCAAACCTATCCATTTAGAAATGAAGAAGATAGACATTCCCAGAAATTTTCTCCACCAGCCTTGTCCTACAAAAATTCTAAAGAGAGATTTTCAAGCTGAAAGACAAAACTGGTAAGGAGGGAGAAGAAAACATCAGATGGTACAAATTTCACTGGATATTGTAATTATATAGATAAATTTTGAATGATCAAATATTGTCACATAGTATGTAAACTCTTGATATTCTATCATGAAGATTAAAACAACATAATTGAAATAACTACAGTAAAAATAAATAAATAGACAATATAGAAAGATATGAAATGACACATCAAATATCTAAAATATAGGGAGAAATGGAATACAATTATAATTTTTCAGTAGCTTTTTTTCTAGTTTCTTTCCTTTTTTTTAAGAGAGGGACAGGGAGAGAGAGACAGAAAGGCAGAGAAAATCAATTTTTCTTTAGTTTTCCATGCAGCTTTTGTTGCTCTGACATTTTTTTGGGTACCTGGTGCTAGTGTTTGAACCTGCATCCTCACGCATGCCAGGCAAGTGCTGCAACCACTGAGCTACCACTCCTGCCCTTAAATTTCTTTTCATGCCTTTGTAAGCATATATGTTGCTATCTTTTCATAATAGCTCATTTTGATCAAAAGATGTTTTTATAAGCCTTATATTAAATACAAACCAAAAATCCATAATATACACAAAATAATGAGCGTAGCATCAAAATACATTACCACAGTAAATTACTTAACCAGAAAGTAATTCTGAATGAAAGGGAGAAAGAACTTCAATAACTGGAGAACAAGGTACAAATGGCTGCAGTAAGAACTGCAAATGGAATAAATTCTTTAATTAAAAGACAATGTGACTAGCTGCATTAAAAGTAAAAAAATTTAAAAAATGTTGACAATAAAAAAAATCAAGACCTGATTTAATGTTGCAGAAAATAAACACATTTTACTGCTGAAAATGTAGACTGAAAATGAAAGCATGGGAAAATACATATAATGAAATCAGAACTGAAGGATAGAAGCAAGGATAGCCATACTTACATCTAATTAAATGAACTTTAAGTCAAAAGCAGTTGAAAGACAAAAAGAAGGTCATCATATAGATCAATTCAACAAGAAAAAATAAAAATTGTATATATATTTGTACTCAGTATCACACCACTCAAATAAATAAAGCAAGTATTAAGAGACCTAAAGGGAAAGATACTGCATTATAATAATACTGGGTCACTTTGACATCCTAATTTCAATAGCCACATCATAAAGATGGAAAATCAACAAGCAAATAGTTAAGTTGCACCCTAGATCCAATGATCCTAACACCATCTAGAGAACATTCCTCCCAATGCTGGCAGAATAAACATTCTTTTGCTTGGCACCTGGATCATTCTGTAGGAGAGATCATGAGGTAGCAGACAGAAGATGTTCTCACAGATTTAAAAATTGGAATTATATTGAGAATCTTTTCTTACCATAAGACAATGGAGCTAGAAATCAATAATAGAGAGTCTTTGGAAACTGTACAAATATGCGGAAATTAAATAATTTACTCTTGAAAAGTTGATGGATCAAGGGTGAAATTAAACAAGGAAATATTTAAAAATTTGAAACATATGAAAATGGAAACATAACCAACCAAAACCTATACTGCACAGTAAAAATGGTGCTAAATGTAAATTTATAGCAAATTGTGTTTGCATTATGAAGGGAGAAAGATCTCAAGTAAGCAACTTATTATTTCATCTCAACAGCAAGAAAATCAAGAATAAAGCCGATACAAAAACAACAGAAAGAAATAAATGATAGAGTACAGCAGACGGAAAGGATACACTAAAAACAGTACAAAAGGTTAACAAAGTGAATAGCTAATTCTTCAAAAAAGATAAAGCAAATTGATACAACTACACTAACTCATAAAAAGAAGATTTAAATGAATGATATAAAGGGAAATATTTCAATTGACAATATGGAAATTGGAAGGATCATTAGGAAGTTTTGTCAATAGCTATAATAAATTTGATTATATACATGAAATGAAAAAAATTCTGAACATATACACAATTATCAAGATTTAATCATGAAGAAATAGAAAACCTAAAATGACTAAGAAGAAGTAAAGAAACAGAGCCATTAATAAAAGATTTTTCCTTCAAAGAAATTTCCAGGACCAGAATTCTTAACTGCTTAGTGACACCAAATATTTAAAGAAGGAATTAATGCAAGTTCTTTCTAAAAGAAAAAAAAAGGAGAAGGGGAAATTTTTCAAATATATTCCACAATGCTAGCATTACTGCAATACCAAAGAAAGGAAAGAACACAACAAAGAATAAACTACAGGCCAACATCTTTGATGGACAAAGATCCAAAAATCGTTAAAAAAAATACTAGCAAACTAAATCCAGGAACATATGAGAAAAATTATTCAGCATGATTATTCAGGTACATTGACAGATGAAATCATTATTTAACATAGGCAAATCAATGTATGATACAATATTCCACCAAAATGATGGGTAAAATCATATGATCACCGTAATACTAAAGGCATTTGATGAAATTCAAAATCCCTTCATGATAATAAGCCTGAACAAATTAGGTATAGAAAAATTGTACTTTGATACAATAAAGGCAATATAAAGTAAGCCAACAGCAAATGTTACACTGAATAAGGAGAAGCTGAAAATGTTCTACAATCTGGAACAAGAAAAATATGTTCATTTCACTTTTATCCAATGTAATTCTGGAAGTCCTAGCCAGAGCAATCACAGAAGAGAATGTGGGGAAAAAAAGAGAGAGAGAAGTCAAATTATCAAGTGCTTGCAAATCCCATGATTTTACATGTAGAAAATGCCAATGAATCCACCAGAAAACTATCAGGACCAAGATGTGAAACAGCAAAATTTTTGCATATAGAGAAAGCAACACACAAAAATCAATACCATTGCTGTATGCCAATAGCAAGTTAATGGGAAAAAAATCAAGAAAGCAATCCCATTGCACTAAGTACAAAAAAATACTAGCAATAAATTTAGCCAAAGAGGTTTAAAATCTCTATAATGAAAACTATAAAATAATGATGAAAAATTAAAGAGGACACATAAAAGGGAAAGATATCTTACATTCTTATAATAGAAGAATCAATATTGTTAAAATGTTCACAGTACCTGAGGATCTATAGATTCAATAAAATTTTAATCAAAATGTTGTCAACTTTCATCACAGAACAAGAAAAAAATTCTAAAATCTATATGAAACAATAAAAAAAACACCAATAATGAAAGCCTTCTGGAGCAAAACCATGGATCAGAACATCACATAGTACCCCCAGATTATATACTTTATCTATCAGTTAAAATAAATTAAAATTATAAAAACCAAAGTAAATTTAAATGCTTTAGTTGGCACTTTGTTAATAGAATATTAACTAATTTAACAGTTTACTTTTTTCCTTAATTTTCTACAATGCAGTCTCTGAGCATTTGAGATGTCAAGCTATCTGTTGCATTTCATTTCCCCTATGATATTTAATATTCAATGTAACTGTGGTCCTTGTGGTAACACTGGCTCAGCTGTGCTGTTGCCATAGCAATTAAAGTACAGTGGCAGTGCAATGCAGAAAGGATGATGGCAAGACACAGAGACGCTGTCTGAAAGAATTCAGCCATCTAGAAACACGGATAATGCGTAAGGAACAAAAACTGTTGCTTATCCTACCGCTTTTCATTATTGTGAGCATTGTGCTAGCGTAGTTATCTCCCCCTGAAAATCTAATTAATTGGCTGAGACGGTAAAGCTGAGAAAAATGGGCAAGGAAAGAAAGACATACACACATAGAGAAGGAAGAAGTGAAATTACTGAGAGTTTAAATCCTAAATATGTGTGCGGGTGGAAAGTTCCGGCAGCACTCCTACAGAAATATTTTGACAAATTAATACCATATGGAAGCTTTTACAGCATTGAAAGCAATATGATTATGTGTTGTCTTTCTCTCTCTCCCTTCCCCAGCCACTTGTCTCCCTCTTGCCTGATTTTCACTTCATCTCTCTCTTTCTTACCCGCTCCAGGAAAGTATGAGATTAAGAGAAATTATGAGCGCTTGTTGCATTTTTGGCAGTGTACTCTTCTCGTTGACTCCTGGGTGGGGAGGACTTTAAGAAAAATTTGAATGATTTTTATGTGTCTCTGGGATTTGATAATGTGTTTTCTTCAAATCCTGTACTATGCTAGTCCCTGACTGAACTTAAGAGTAAGATTGCAGTTTTATTCGCCTAACATGTATCTGAATTGTTTAGCAAAATTACTGCCCCAGTATGAGTGTTCCTTAAGCAGGAGCTGCAACAACCCAGTCATCACGCAGCAACACAGCAAGTAGGAACAGGGGTGATGTGCAATAGCTTATTGCCCACTCCATTGGGACTATGATGCATCATCTTAGTAAATTTTTAATCAAGTTATTAGAATATTTATAATTCATAAAGAAGTAAAATTTAGATGGATGCTTAATGGGAAAAAGATAAGTTATCATATATAATGAATGAGCACATCCACATGAATATCTGTGTCTGTGTGTGTGCATTTGTATGTGAGAATATGAAGAAGTCCTAGTGACCTTATCTTTTATTCCTTTGTTTAAAAATAGAACCTATATTTTTATCTGTCACATTTCTTCCCAGAATTAAAAATTTACATCTAGATTCTTTTGCAGGTAGATGTAATCATGCAAATCATTCCTTCCAATGGCAGGTGGAAGGCTTAAAGGAAGGTGGCTGAGACCAAGTGTATCCTACCTATCCTTTGTTCTGTCTATCTTCTCCTAAATTATAATTTAAATTTAATGACCAAAACTCCAGCAGCCAAGTTGGACATCATGAAGACGAGAATCATGAGCCAATGTGATGAAAAAGGCATTTGAAATCATCATGGATTTTCTCTACCAGAATGGATGACCTTTGGAATACTACTTTGAAAAGTCACTGCTATTCATACACAAACTAATTCCAAGTGATAATGGCATTGATATTTTTAAAACATTAGAAAACCAAGTATGAATATGCCAAAAAATGACTAGAAAGAAACATATCATTCATTTAGATCTATATACCTATAGACACTTCAATATTTTTAAATGATAGGTAGATGTAGTGAGTATGTATCTTCTATAAAATTGCTTAGAAAGTTAAAACTAGCTTAGATTAATTTAAAAATTAATTCATCCATATTAGAAGGGTAAAATTTGTATAGTAATTCAGATGTTTTTGACATATATTGCTCTGGGCTCCACCATAATTGCAAAAAACACAAATATTCTCTGATGATCAAAATGCGAAAATATATTTAGCACAGTTATGTCAGGCACTACTCCTTAAGGCACTTCTTGACAGTAACTTAGGAGAGTTTACTAATCACTCTCAAGCTAACCAAGGAAAACTTATAAAGATGAGCCATCGGATCGACTCCAGATATTTCCTGACTATGAGAATGTAAAGTAAACAATGCTTTAGGACTTCGTCAATGGTGATGTGAACACATTGTGATGTGAACACAAGTATTCCTTGACTTCCTCAGTTCTGGCTTAGGTAAATTGCAAACGTGCTGATATTCATTAGGATATGGTGACACAAAAGAGGTTTGAATTTGATAAAAGATAACGAATTTTGCTTGAGAAAGCCTAATTTTCAAGGTGTCTGTGCTGTTTAAATGAGGGCTGGAGAGGTGCTGAAATAATCAGTACGCTGATATTAAAACCTGTGAGAGTGTAATCCCTGAAGAATATGATGGATATGGCTGCTTTTCAGACAACAAAAGTGTTATTTTAAATATCTTGGCAGCACTCTACCATCTAAATTAGGCAGCATATTTCACAGCCATTTATTATTATGCAAAATAATGATTATTTCCGATTAAATGATTGTTTTTCAAGGTATCACTTGGCAAGGCACTTTATTTTTAAGTGAGAAAAATCTAACATCTATTATTTATCTACAGGGTTTTGAAAGCGGAACCAGACACCACATAACTTTTATATGATGCTCCCACTATTCATTTTTTACACCCATTTTTTTTAAATCTCTGATTTATAGATAAGAAACCTGAAACCTAAATATTTGAGAGACATGATTAGAATTTTTAAAACCTTAGAACTTCCACATATAACAACCTCACATCAGCTGTTTATCTGGTATTCAAAGGAAATTTGGTACAATTTATTTTGGAGTTTACCAACCATGAAAATTCTAGAATTATTTAAAAAATTAAGAAAATTTGTGAGATAATGTATATTAGACTTCATCCTTCCTGTTATTTCCACATCCTGGGGCATATATTCTTCTGTAATTATTTCCAATTAGTAGAATTCAAAGGTACAGTTTTGATATTTAATAATATTTTATTTATTCAAGGAATTTTGCAGAGGCAGGTAAGATCCCTAATTATTTGACTATGTGTTAACAAGAGAGTTATACTAGGATTTATCATTTGAGCCCTTTCAAGGAAAATCCAAGCTTTCCCCTAACACAGAGACATATTATAGTAGCTTCTCTCTCTCCATTGTTAGCTTTGAGAATTCAGAATGTCATCCTTCATGTGACAGGAGTAAAGAGATGAACGACCTTAAAGACATCAGTTATTCTCTAGTCTCTGGATGAAAGTTCAATGACCCTGGTGCCTTTACTGCAGCCTTGAGCCTTACGCACAGCTAAATTGTGCCCAAACTCCAAATCCACGGAAGCCATTAAATAACAAACATGTACAAGGTTTAAGCCACAAAATTTTGGGTAATTTCACAGCCATATAAACTAATATAAACTTTTAGATTAAAAAGAGAGCTTCACAATTGGATGCGAACTGTGATCACAATTATGTAAAAAAACTAAAATTAAAAATAATGTTTGATAGAATTTTTATTCCCATAATGTTGGACTAGATAATTTAGAACCTCATTTAAGCTAAATGGAATACTAATGAAAATACTTTGAAAGGCCACATAAAGTTAACAGAATGAAGTGCACCAGATTAATATTTAGGAAACATCACATCACACAGAGGTTAGCTTACATCACAGACAATTTTCCTTTAAGAGCTTTTTTGATCATGAAAATGAGACTTCCTAATAAACCTGTGGTATTGCATATGTGCTCAGGAACATAAGAAAAATACTTCCAGCAGTATTGTTTGCAATAACCCCAAACTGCAAACAAGCAAGTTATCTATACAGAGTAGAATGAAAGTATAAACTGGAATACATTTAAATGAGGGGATAGTATAAAGCAATGAAAACAAATGACTTTTGATTCAGGCACCAAAATGTTTTTTTAAAACATGTTGTTAACTAAACAAGAAAAGATACAGATGAGCAATTCTATTTAGATATTCATGCATTTCAAAACCAGGAAGGCATGAAACAACCACAAATTGAAGCATGTTAAATGATCAACATAAAAGTTTGAATTATGTTTATTCCCCAGCGGACGGGATCTATCGGGTATAGGGGTACTGAAATGTTTACGTTCTTAATAGAGCAAGTTACATGACTAGTCATTTAATAATTATTCATGGAAATGTTTAAGTATGTTTTAGGCACTTTTCACTGTGATCTATTTCACAAAAAAGGTATTTGCAAATGTTTAAAATACTGAAAAATAATGGAACTGTCCTTTCCTTAATAACAGTCTTTATTCAAATGCTTCTATTGTTTTGGCCAAGTAGACACCACTAAGGCAGTGAAAGGTGTCATAGAAGTGGGGGGACATGCTCTCAAGTCAATTGTATGACACATTCCATTCATGCCCTGTGTCCACAGATAGTGGGGTTTCTGGATAAAAGTGCCTAATTTTTAAGTGCCCTTTGAAGAAGGCAGAAGTTTAAAGAAATTATTCAAATTTTTTCATGAATGAATGACCACTACCACCATTATCACTATTAAAATTAGAATGATTAATGGTCTAACTTCCATTAGTGGAAGCATGACAGTTTAAAATTCTACTCAGTGAGGTAATTTTTTGTTCAATACTCCCTTTATGTATCCCACTGTCTTTTCTTTACCATGTACACTTATTTAGAACTTTTTTTACTTGATTTATTTTAAGGAGTTGAGTTATTGTAAAAATATAAATGCATATAAAGTAACAATATAATATGCATTTGATCCTAATCCAGAGTCACCTCCACATCACCCACACACGCAGTCTCTTGATTCTTCTATATTTCTCCCTATAGCAGTTATAAATGTTTATGTATACATGTGTGTATATGAAAGATTGTGAATTTTCCCAGAATTAGATGATTGCTTAAGTATTATATAGCTTCTAGGGGAGTATGTTACAGTTTGATTATTTCCCTAGATCCCACCCCTCCCTTTCCCTCCCCTCTATCTCTTCTGTCCCACCCTGTCTCCCTAGGTATCTATAATTCCCCTAGATTAAGTGTTGCTACACCTTTGGTAGGTCTAGTATGGGAGCTTGACTACCTTTCACCCAACCCTGTGTTTTGTTCTAGCCTCCACACATGAGGGAAATCATTTGATCCTCAAGTTTCTGGTTTGGTTTACTTCACTCAGCATAATTTCTCCCATTACCATCCATTTACCTTCAAAGTCTGCAATATCATTGTTTCTAATAGTGGAGTAGAACTCCATAGTGTATATATATCAGAGGTTTTAGATCCATTCATCCAGTAACAGGCATCTGGGTTTATTCCATAATTTAACTATTGTAAATTGAGCTGCTATGAACATTCATTTTGCTGTGTCACTGTAATGTGCTGATTTTAACTCTTCTGTGAAAATGCTCAGAAGAGCAATAACTAGATTGTATGGTGGATCCACCCTTAATTTTTTGAGAAGCCTCTACACTGCTTTCCAGAGTGACTATACCTTTGTGCAGTTCCATCAACAGTGTGCTAGTGTTCCTATCTCCCCATAGCCATTCCAGCATCTGCTATTGTTTATATTCTTCATCTTTACTAACCTGACTGGATTCAGGTGAAATCTTAATGTAGATTTGCATTTCTCTGACTACTAATGATTTAGAACACTTTCTCACGTATTCATTGGCTTGCTTGAGCTCTTCTGTTGAGAAGTTTGTGTTTAGCTCTCTGGCTCATTAATTGATTGGATTGTTTGTGTTTTTGATGTTAAGTTTTCTGAGTTCTTTGTAAATTTGGGATATTTGTCCCCTGTCACCAGAATCACAGAACTTTAAATCTACTCTTCAATGTATGAATAGGACATAAATAAAATCCCTACAGAAATAAAGAAAAGTTGATGTTTTACCTCATGAGTCTGTAAAGGCCTATGTCTTGAAAAATTAATGGACCCTGTTCTACCCAGTGTGCTGTTGGTTTTGTTTCTTTCATGGAGAAGGATTATACAAGCATTTTGCACCGGGAGAAAGTGGCACAAAGATACACATGCAATAGTATCCCCAAGGAGAATAGGAAGAGAAAATTGTAGTGAAAACTCTCAGAGCTTCCAAGAGTTGAGATCTGTCCTATAATTTCTGTCTGGATTCCTGGAAGGTCATTTCATCTACAGTTCTTTTTGCAATCATTTCACCAGAGACAAAGGCATGAAACAAAGTATCCACACAGCATAAGACAGGGAGGATGGGAGTGAGGAGAGTAGCAAGGAAGTCAGGTAAGGAAGGCGACAGCTGATAGAGGTGAAGCATCTGGATGTGGGGGTCTCATCACAGAATCATCACTGAACAAAACGGCAGAGATCAGATGTGGATAAAGCACTGAAACAAATGCCAATATGAAGGTCTGCTATTATCTGAGAAATGGCTGAGGTGATATATTCAGTAAGCATCAATGCCAATATGCACTGAAATGAGCAACTGTATTCTGATAAAGTCTTTGTTGGCACTGTGGGATAAGTAGTGGAAAGGATTTCAGAATCAGGCAGAAATGACTGAAATATAAATATATTGATTTATATAAAATATAACCACTGTCTAATTCAGAGTATTCACAATGAAAACATCACCATGTGCAGATACACTCACAACCAGGCAGGTACATGTGTTTTATGTACTACATAACTTTTAAAAAGCCATTAAGGTATAGATGTTATTACCATCACTTTTTTTTAAAGAGACAGGGACAGTTTAGAAAGAGAGGCAAGAGAGAAACAATTTTTTAGTTAGTTTTCCACGTGTCCTTCGTTGCTCTAAGACTTCCTTGTGTACATGGTGCTGGGGTTTGAACTCGCATACACATGTATGCCAGGCAAGTGCCGTAACGCAGAGCCACCGTTCCAGCCCCTATTACCATCATTTTAATACAAAGGGACAAAGCGTTTAAGTATATCATCAATAATACAGTACTACTAAAAAGTATAGGTAACAGGTATACTAAATACCATTATTGGGAATTAAACAATGTATATATGTATCAAAACATTACACTTACACTATAAATATGTACAATTATTATGTCATTTATAACAAAATAAAGCTTATTAAAAGAGCATAGTTGCAGATTCAAATATTGCATCTTTGCTTGAGTCCAAATCCTATGTTTGTAACCACTAAGTTACATTATCATCACTGAAATATTCTCATATAATAATTCAAATAATTCCTGGATTTAATAAAACTGGTTATGAAATAATTTCCATAACTAAAGATAATGATAATAACTTGTAAATGTTCTTTTGGAAGATCTAGGGCATATTCCAGACTCAATTACATGAGATTGGTTTTACAATTTTTTAAAGACAGAGAGGGACAGTGAGAGAGAAATATGGAAACAATTTTATTTAGTTTTTCATATGACTTTCATTGCTCTGACACTTTGCTGTATACATGGTCCTGGGGTCCGAACCCATGTCCCCACACATGCCAAGCAAGCACCATAACCACTGCCCTACCACTCCATCCCTGGTTATAGACCTTTTGAGAGATGACACTGATAGTTTCTATGCTAGTGTTTTTAGAGGTTAAGTCAATCATGTCTTAAAATCCTATGTATTCACAGGTTACCACTTAAATGCAATGTGATAACTGTCTGATGATTTAAAGTTTGTAATTTGTTCCATAAATGAGATTTTCTTATCTTGATTTTTCCATGTAAGTAATGATTTAATGATAGAAATCAAATAAAATGCAAAGTTTTTGCTCATTTCTTATATAATATTAAGAAAAACTGCACAAGGTCTTATCAGAGCGGATTAAAGGAAAGGCAGCCACACAATAATAGCAGGTACCATTGGAATATGACCAATTTGCTTACATAACTTACTTGTACCTTTTAGAGCCCTTTGGGCTAAGTTCACCTACACTATTGACTTGGGGTGAAGTTTTTCCACTACCAATGATCTGATTTCATTTTAAGAACTCCAAGAACAGAAAACATAATAGTTGCAGTAACTGTGCACCTCTTACAGTGATAACCTAGACTTGGTCCTCCGCCATATCTATCCTGAGACTGCAAAAGATGAGGAATTTTCTTCAAAACATTAAGCTTTTTATCTCACAGAGCCTAAGGAAGCCTGGTAACTTAATATAGAATGGCCATAATTTTTAGGCAGAAAGATGAGCATTAGAAAAGGAACCTAATTCTTTCAATCATATTCAAAATTAATAAATCTAAATGTAAGAACTAAACCAATAAAACTTTGATAAAAGCAGAGATGTCTACTTTGTGAATTTGAATTAAGGAATGATTTCTTAAGTGTGGCATAAAATCCCAAGGGAAGGAAATAAAAGAAAGTGTATAAATTGGATGTCTTCAAAATTAAAAACTTCGTGCATAAAAGGACACTGTAATGACAATGAAAAATGATAAAAATGTATCAATATTTATGTGAAGCATAAATTCGCTAAGTGCTTTGTTTGCATAGAATTGTATTCCACCAAATTTTACATGTTGAAGTCTTAACACTCAGTAGCTCATGCTTATTTTCAAATAAGTTTATTACAGATGTAATTCGGTAAGATGAGATCGTTCACACTGGTGTAGAATGTCAACTAATCTAACACAAAGTATGAGAATATTGAAGACAGGCACACAGGAAGAACACCATGTGAAGATGAAGACAGAGATTAAGATGATGCTTTCATAAGACAAAGAATGCCAAAGACTGTGCACAAAGCTGTAGGTGTGTGAGAAACATGGGGATTACAAAATGCACCAGCTAAAAATCAAGCTGTGGCTGGGTGGGGTGATACACACCTGTAATCTCAGCAATTCCGGAGACTGAGACTCAGGATGGCCAAATTCAAAGCTGGCCTCAGCAACCTAGCAAGGTCATACCTCAAAATAAATTATATAAAGGACTTGGGATGTAGCTCAGTGGTTAAGGTACCCTGGATTCAATCCCTGATTAAAAAAAAAAAAAAACTTCATTGTGCTCATAAAAGACATATATAAGATAAAAAATATTTATATGAAAGAAATACAAATTATGAAACTGAATTTTAAAATATTATAGCAATATATGAAAAAAACATAAATGTAGCTGTAATCATAAGACATACCTTAATTTCCATTCTGAAGTGACAGAAAAAAATGAAAAATAATCAATAAGAACATATAATAGTTTGGGGGCTGGAGAGGTGGCTCAGCAGTTGCGGAGCTTGCTTGGCATGCGGGACTATGCAGGTTCAAACCCCAGCAACACATATACAATAAAGTATCTAAAAAACAAAAACCATGTGAAAAACTATATAAAATTCATTCTTTCTCTCTCTTTGCTGTCCCTATCTCTCTAATAAAAATAAATAAAGACAATAAAAACAGGATTTACTATTTATTTTAGTAAATATTAGTTCACATATATACATGTGTATATATAGCATATATATTTAATAAAACATGTATATAAAGAATGATACTATGCATCAACTGCAAAATAAATATTTAAACCCACAGAAAATATTTTACAAATCAAACATCTTGTAAATTAAAACAAATTTGTAAATATTTCAAGGAATGGAGATTATTAAGAAGCATATTGTTTGGAGTGCAGTGCAGTTTATCTAGAAGCAAATAGGAAATGTGTACATCTATATGCATATATATAGAATCTGCATATGTAAGGACATCAACCAGTGGACTCTAAAAATTCCTTGAGTAAAAGAAATCATAGTTTTACATTTGAATTAAAGCGACTCATTGGGTGAGGGCTTGGTCCCTAAAGCAGCAATGTTGAAAGGTGGGACTTTTGGGAAGTGATTGGAACATGAGGGCTTCATCAGTGAGCCTGTTAGTTGAAGGCTTTATTTGTAGTATTGGAAACTGTAGATAGTGGGCCATAGGTGGAGGAACCAAACCACTGGGGGTGTGCCCTGGAAAGGTATTTCTTGTCTCTGGCCCCTTTCTCTCTACCTTATTCTCTCTTTCTCTCTTTCCTGGCTGCCATTAGCTGAGCATCTTTCTTCTGCCATGATACCTTGCCTCACCTCAGGTCCAAAACAATGGAGCCAGTCAACTGAAATTTCTAAAACTGCCAAAGTAAATATTTCCTCCTTTAATTTGTTGTTCTCAAGTATTTGTCACAACAATGAAAAGCTGATTAACACAAAAAGAAAGACTGAAAAGCAGTGACTAACCATCAAACTTAAGATGTTTTAAAGGGAACAGTAAATTGAGCTACAATAAAGGAAAAGAAAATAACAGACAAGAATATGAATTACTGAAATAGAAAACAAATTTTACAAAGGAAAAATCATAAGACAAAAACATTGTTTAAGGAATTATTTAAAATTGAAGACCCATAGTAAGACTAATAGAGGACAGGAAAAAATTTCATTATTGATAATAAAATGTTTTAAAAATATATGGGACTATTTAAATACCCACAAGGCTACATCTGAAATATTCACGTGACATGGACAATTTTTATAAGAATATAATTACCAAGGCTGACACAAGAAAAAATGTAAAATTTGAATATTCTTTTCATTATTAATAAAGTAGAATTCATAATTTAAATCCTTCTACACGGAAATCTTCAAGTACAGATGGTTTCACTGATTAATACCTACAAACATGTAAAGAAGTACTAGCAAACTTAATCAAACTTAGATAATAAAAAAGAAACATTCTGAAACCAGAGATCATCATAACATTAATAGTAAATACTGATGAGGATGCTATTAGAAGGAAAATTATTAGCTAATCTCATTAAAAAGGAAAGCACAAATTTTCTTAGCACATGACTATTCAACTGAATACAGAAAAATATTAAGTGAAAATATATGATGATGAAATTTATTGAATTTCAGGAGTAATTTTACTATTTCAAAATGAATCAGTGAAACTTTTTTAACAGACTAAAGAAATCTGAAATACTTTTATCAGAGTAAAATAAGTTGATAAACTTTAAGACTTTTTTAAAGTTATTCAGAATAGGAATAAAATGGAAAATGTTTAACTTGATAAATACTGAAAACATTATTTTTCATGTTGTAATACTGAAATCTTCTATCTGAGAAGGAAACAAGAAAGTAGTCACTTCCACTACTTCTATTTAGCAATGTTTTTGAAGTTCTAGCCAATGAAACAAATAAGAACATAAATTAAACTATACATAAGGAAAATAAAGTTATTATTTGCATTTTGATAATGTATATACAAAGCTTAAGATACAGACAAAATATAGTATTTACAATAACAAAAATATCAAATGCCTCAGAATAAATCCACCAAAAAACAAAGTAACGAAAGCAAACAAAAATAAATAAAATAAATTGAATTTTAAAAATGTGAAATACATGCACTAGAAGATTCAGTTTTCTAAAATTACCATTTGTTAAAATCTTGGTCAACATCCCAAGATAGTTGTACTTGATTTACCAAGCAGGATGACTTTCTTATAACACTGTGATAAATAAAGCAGTATATCAGAAACATGCCAGAATATATATCAGAACACATATAACAATAAAGAATTCACATCAAAATTATCTAAGGGGGTGTCCTGCTTCCAGGTGCCCCTCCACCTTGCGGAGTCTCTGCTCTTCTTCCTAAATAAATCCTACTCCTTTTACTCCTCAAAAAAAAATTATCTAAGGAATCACTATGAATCAATAACAAAAGTTATAATCAATAATATATATAAAATACTTGAGTTAGACTTTCAGTAAATGTGATTCCTACAAAGCCCAGATCAATGTAAAGATATATTCAAAAGTACTAGTCAACACAGAAATGTTTAACAAAATTTCACTGATTTACAGCTACATATTTACATATACTCCAATGCCAAAAGAAAATAAGTGTTGCCAATTCTAAGCATGGTGCGAATACAAAGCAATGGCTACCCCTATACCTTACTGGTAAATCTCGGAGTCTGGTATTTCTGCTTAATATTGAATATGTACATCCATACTATGTTCCTGCCTTTCCATACATGGCATATACCCAAGACCAATGCATGTTCACAGGCACTAAAAACTATGTATAAGAAATTGCTATTGCACATAATTCTAGTATACACTACTGCATCATATGCAATAGTACATTCTATGCAATAGTGAAAACCCAGAAGGACTTCAACTGCCACTAGGGTGGATATTCATTCATATGATTAAATAATGTACAAGAACAGAAATGAATTGAACTACTCTGAATGAACTTCACAAGCACAAAATGTTCAAAGAATGCATTAGTTGATTACATTATATAAAATAGTACTTTAGGCAAAAAATAGTGAATAATGTTGAAGTCAATAGCTGTCTTCCCCTAAAAGGGAAATATGAACTACTGAGTGAGCAAGTTGTGAGGGGAGCACATGGAATATTTACATTGATGTCTTTCTTGATTAAGGTGGTGCTTACATAAATTGTCACTTTGAAATAATTTAGATGTATATTAACTTTATGAACTCTTGTGTGTATTGCACTTTACTTCAATAAAGCATTTAAGAAAAAAGTAGTTTATATGAAAGCTGTGCAGCTTTCCATCCATCCAACAAGTATTTGACAATCACTGCTGCAATTCAAGTATTCTGTAAAGATTTTGAAAAGCATATACACACCACACTTGCTAAAAATACAGCAAATCACTTGCTGAAATGAACCTCATTACAACAGTGATGTTTAAAGTGTGCTTTGTGCAATTCAATATCAAAATACATGGTAGTGATGGCTAATATTCTACTGAATGAAATGGAAATGAATCATTACTAATAGAAATGAGTATAGAAATAACCTAGTGGTGGAAAAGAAAATAGTTCTCCTTATAGCCTCAGATGTCAACAAATAAAGGAAAAATATTGGTACTAGTAAAATACCATCAAAATAATAATTGATTCATGAATAAACACTAAAATGATTTTAAGTAGTGGGTGGAATTATGATGAAAAGTAAGATATTTTTAATAGACTATTTAAAATTTACTAATGTCAAAGACAAATGTAGTTATCTTATAGAGAAGAAATCTGGCAAATGACTTATAATAAAACTTAATGACATCATAAGAACTGTTGCAGATGGCTATAGTTTGATAATGGAATGTCCACCAAAGGCCTATATGTTAATGACTTGTTTCTCAGTCTATGGTGCTACTGGTGGAACTTGTAATATGTGTGGTCTCAAGGAAGGTCTTTAGATTTTTGAAAGCAGATCTTTTTTTTATTGAGAAATTTATTTTTTGAACAACCATACAAGTTTTTAACAAAATAATATAAAATGGTATAGATTCTGGGGATTAGATTTACCCCCAAGAGTGCCCTTCCCCCAATTACCCATCTTTATCCCTCACTTCCCTTTCCACAATATCTCTAAAAAAGTATTAGGTTGTGTAACATTACACCATATCTGGATTTAACACATGATAATAGACCATTTTTCTCAATGGCCAGGGTCTAGTTCAAGCCTCCACAGATAAGTGGAGACATTTGACCCTTGGATCTCTGGGTTATGCTGATTTCAGTCAGCATAATTTCTTCCATAGCCATCCATTTACCTTCAAAGGCTGCAATATCATTGTTTCTAATTGCTGTGTAAAATTCCATCGTATATATATACCACAGTTTTTGGATCCATTCATCCAGTGAGGGACATCTGGATTGTTTCCATAGCCTAGCAATAGTAAATTGAGCTGCTATGAACATAGGTATTGCTGTGTCACTATAATGTGCTGATTCTAAATCCCCTGGAAAGATTCCCAGGAGTGGAATAGCAGGGTTGAATGGTGGGCTCATCCCTAGTTTTTTGAGGATTCTCCACACTGCTTTCCAGAGGGGCTGTACCAATCTGCAGCTCCACCAACAGTGTGTTAGTGTACCTATCTCTCCACAGCCCCTCCAGCATCTATTATTGTTTATATTCTTCATTTTTGCCATTCTGACTGGCTTGAGGTGAAATCTTAATGTAGTTTTCATTTGCATTTCTCTGATTACTAATGATTTGGAGCACCTTCTCATGTATTCATTGGTTTGATCAATGCTCTCTGTTGAGAAGTTTCTATTTAGCTCTTTGGCTCATTTATTAATTGGGTTGTTTGTATTTCTGTAGTTGAGGTTTCTGAGGATTTTGTAGATTCTGGATATGAGGCTCCTGTCAGAGGAATCATAGCCCATGATTCTCTCCAATTATGTAGGAAATCTCTTGACTCTTTTGATTGTTTCCTTGGCAGTACAAAAACTTTTTAGCTTTATGGAATCCCATTTGCTGATTTTTGACTTTACTTCCTTCACTTTAGGAGACATATTGAGAAAGTCTTTGCCTACTCCCAAATGCTGAAGTGTTGGACCTAATTTATCTTCCATCAGTTGCAAGGTAGCTGGTTTAATTCTTAGCTCCTTGATCCATTCTCATTTGATTCTCATGTAAGGAGAAACATATGGGTCTAATTTCAACTTTCTGCAAGTGGCTGACCAGTTTGTCCAACACCATTTGTTGAAGAGGCTATCTCTCCTCCATGTAATATTTTTTCCCTCTCGGTCAAATATCAGATGTTTAAAGATTTGAGGGGTTGTTTCAGAGTCTTCTATTCTATTCCATTGGTCTTCTTTCCTATCTTAATACCAGTATCATGCTGTCTTTCTTACTACAGCTCAATACTATAGTTTTAAATCTGGTATGGCAAAACCGCCTGTTTCATCTTTCTTCCTTAGTAGTGTTTTGGCAATTCTAGATTTCTTATTGTTCCAAATGAATTTGAGAATTGCTTTTTCTATGTCTGTAAAGAATGACATAGGTATCTTTATAGGGATAACATTAAATCTATACAATGCTTTCAGTAGAATGGCCATTTTTATTATATTAATTCTGCCTAACCAAGAGCATGGGACATCTTTCCATCTTCTTAGGTCATCTTGGATTTCATTCTTCAATGACCAATAATTTTCATTGTAGAGATTTTTGATTTCTCTTGTAAGGTTAATTCCCAAGTATTTTTTGAAGATATTTTGAATGGGACTGATTTCCTCATTTCTTCATCAGTCCTATTATTATTAATGTATAGGAAAGCTATTGATTTATTTGTGTTGATATTGTATCCTGACACTTTGCTAAATCTGTTTATAAGTTCAAGCAGTTTACTGATGGAGTTTTTTGAATCTTTCAGATACAGGATCATGTCATCAGCAAAAAGAGAGAGTTTGACTTCCTCTCTTCCTATTTTTATTCCTTTGATTTCTTTCTCTTGCCTAATTGCTCCAGCTAGGGTCTCAAGAACAATATTGAATAAAAGTGGTGAGAGTGGACAGCCTTGTCTTGTTCCTGATTTTAGTGGAAATGTTTTCAGCTTTTCTCCATTTAGTATTATGCTAGCTGAGGGTTTAGCACATCTAGCTTTTACATAGTTCAGAAATGATCCTTTGAACCCTATCTTCTTTAAAGTTTTGAACATAAAAGGGTGCTGGATTTTATTAAAGACCTTTACTGCATCCATTGAGATGATCATATGGGTTTTTTCCTTGGTTCTATTTAAATGGTGAATTACGTTAAATGTTTTGAGTATGTCGAACCAGCCCTGCATTCCTGGAATGAAGCCCACTTGGTCATGATGGATTATCTTCTTTATAAGTTTTTGAATACTGTTTGCTAGTACTTTATTAAGGATTTTTGCATCCAAGTTCATCAGGGATATTAGTCTGTAGTTTTCTTTTTTTGATGTATCCTTGTTGGGTTTTGGTATCAGAGTTATGGTTGCTTCATAAAAAGTGGATGGGAGCATTCCCTCCTTTTCAATTTCTTGAAATAACTTAATGAGGAGAGGAGTTAGTTCCTCCTCAAAAGTGTGGTAAAATCAGCAGGGAAACCATCAGGTCCTGGGCTTTTCTTCTTTGGTAGACTTTTAATTGCAATATGGATTTCAGTGTCTGTGATTGGGCTATTTAGGAATTCAATATCATCCTGAGTCAATTTAGGGATGTTGTATGTGTCAAGAAATTTATCCATTTCCTCCAAATTATCAATAGGTTTTCAAAATATGATCTTATAATTTGTTGGGATTTCCATGGGGTCAGTGGTGATCACTCCTTTTTCATTGGAGATTTTATTGATTTGCTTCATTTCTCTCCTTCTTTTGGTTAGATTCGCTAGTGTTCTAACTTGTTTATTTTTTCAAAGTACCAGCTCTTTGTTTCATCAATTCTTTTTGTTGTTCTCAAATTCATTGATTTCAGATCTGATCTTGATTATTTCCTGTCTTCTGCTGGCTTTGGGATTAGATTTTTCTTCCTTTTGAAGGACTTTGAGATGAAGCATAAGCTTATTTATTTGGGATCACTCTTCATTTTTAATGTGGGCATTCAGTGCTATGAATTTTCCCCTTTGGAAAGCTTTCATCCTGTCCGAGAGGTTTCTATATGTTGTGACTTCATTTTCATTCTCTTCCAAGAATTTTTGGATTACTTCTCTCATGTCTTCTTGGATCCATTCTTCATTTAAAAGAGAATTATTCAATCTCCATGAATATGTGTGCTTTCTGTTATGATTACTACTGTTGATCACTAGGGTCATAGCATTGTGGTCTGAAAGGATACATGGGATGATCTTTAAAGGGGATTGTGAGACCCTGAACCCTTGCTGGTTCTCTTGGTCCCTGACTCATGAGATGAACAATGTTAATCTGCCATGTGCTCCTATAATTATGTGGTTTCTGTCCAGAAGCCCAAACCAATGGATTCATATGATCATGGACTAAAGGCTCCAGTACTGTGAGCTGAATTGAACATTTTGACATTATAAGTTAATTATATCAAGTATTTTTTTTACAGTAACAGAGAGATGACTAACTGAGATTTATGGAGAATAAAGATGCCTGAAACTAAATGAAATATGTAATCCTGGATTGGACTCAAAAATTAAAACAGAATTATTTATCCTATAAAGGACAGTATTGAAATATTTTGCTGTAAAAATCCTCTATAGAACGCATTATTTCTGTTTAAAGAATTTCAATTTCATCTAAGTTTAGAGGGTTTTCACTTATTAGTGGTTGTTTTTGGTCTTTGGTACCCTGCATTCCTTCTTCCTTCATCTGCTAAAGAATACATTCATCTTCAAGAGCACTGTATCTGTCACATGAGGTGGTTCTGAGGAAACAGGTAGCCTTAGTACATAGCCTCCCTCCCCTGGACTAGGTACAGATGAGCAAAAGAGGAAAATCAGTATATTTGCCTTAATTTTCCAATCATGGATAGAAGTGCAAATGGAAAAGGAAATTAACTCTCCTTACTGTCATTTTTTATTATTATTTTTAAGGGAGGACAGTGAGAAAGAGAGAAAGACGAAAGAATCAATTTTTATTGAGTTTTTTCACATGGCTTTCATTGCTCCGAAACTCAGTTGTGTACTGGGGTGCTGGGGTTTGAACCCGTGTACTTGCACATGCCGGGCAAACGCCATAACTGCCGAGCCAGTGCTCCAGCCCCTTCATTTCTTTCTTACATAGAAGTTTCAGGAATTTTGGTTAATTATAACACACAAATATATGTGTTATGATCCAGTAGAAAAAAATATTTGTGTATACTATATAAATCCAATCATATAAGGTGTTAAGTGAAAAATGCAAGTAGTTTTACAATAATCTACTTTGCTGAATCCATTTATATTAAAATATTGCCTATGCAAATACAATTATTTGTGTTTATACATATAGTAGTCTGAAATAATATAAGAACAAATGTTCCAATATTGGAGAAAATAAAAAGAGAAAAACTTTTACTTTCTGAAATCCTACAGTACCTATTTTTTTAAAGTTTATTTTGTTTTCTTGGTGTTGGGTATTTTCTTTCTGAAGAGTTGCCATTTTGCTAAGGTTATGTTGGTAGTCAGAACTACCAGAACCCACAGTCCTTGAAGCCCATTTTGGAAAATTTATTTGGATAAGATTCAAGGCAAAGAATACATGATAACTACATCTATCCTATGCATAATCTATGTATTTTTGTCCAACAGTGAACCAAATCAGCTGGCTCCAAAACCAGAGTAGAAATTAGGTTATAGAGTTTGATATAATAAGTGGTTGATCATAATGTAAAATAAATCTAGTAAAAACAGAAAAATGGTGCTTTTAATATGCTAACAACTGTGAGGGAGTATTAAGGTATAATAGTAATTTGAAAAAATACAATATGAAAATTCTATTAGTGATAAACTCAGTCACACACATTAAAACCACTACTTACTTCCTCCTAATTTGTGACAGACTGTCCTTCAATTTCTATACAATATTTGGATAATGTTTGACTCTTTTCTTTCTTAAGTTAAAATACTTTTCTTGAATGAATTCTTTTGCCAGCATTATGGTTGACATAGTGGCCTTTTTACATGAGGATTCTTTCTTTAAAATGGATGTGGCACTACCTACAGAATATATTTGGAGAGATTTGAATTTGTTGGGCAGGGAGTTGGAAAGTTATTATAACATTGGAGCTACTGAAATCATTTGGAATTGCTGCATGTATCAAGCTAGTCCTGACTCTAATGTGATTTCCCATGGTATAGAGATAAGAAACTTTTCTAATCCAGTGGGGTGCTGGAGATGGCCTTTACTGACTTGTGAGAGACACTTAACACATTTGTAAGGAATTTATAAGCTGGTTCTCCTCAGAATGTCAGTTTGAAATTGGACCTAGAAATTTACAAATGATACAAATCAGAGCTTCTCCCCAGTCTACCAAATGGATATTATCCATTTGCCAAAACATAACTGTGCCAGCCAAATGGTCTTTGTCTTAGTTTCCATCATGACTAAAATCAAACGGACCATCACTCTAGGACAGAATTTGTATAGGAAACATAGAAATAGAAAGCGATATTGAACAGTATTATGAAAGTAAGGGCAGCAGAGAGTTCTAAGAAGAATAAACTGTGTGAAATGCCCAGAGTCCAAACATGGTTGTGACTGAGAAACATCCTGTAAACTTTACTCTTATTAGCGCAATAATTTTGTGTAGTAGTGGTGGCAACAACAGTTTACAGTGCACTAAGTAGAACATGGAAGGACAGGAAGCATTAAAAGCATTTCTTTGGAAAAGTCAGAAGAGTCTGGATTTGATGATGATACTGAATAACAATGCTAGAAAGCACTTGGGATCAAAACCAGAGTTTTCTCTTTGTTGTTTTATTTCATTTCACTTTTAGCATAGTCCAAGGTTATGTGAGACTGAGATAAAAAAAAGTCTAAAGAGAAAGGAGGTATGTATGATAGCAAAAATACTGGTGAATTTTTTCATTAATTCCTCTGATTCATTGAGGAAAAAATTGACTTTAAAGTTTCTAATATGCAAGATTATGTCATCTGATAATAAAAATAAATTTTCATCTTTAAAACAAAATAAAAGGAAGAAAAGCATTTAACACAACAAGGCTCAGGAAGTAATAACATCAAGAATATGGCCCCAGTCAAGATACAGGGGAAAATGGAAGTGTCACACACAGAATCATATAAATTTTATTTGGAAACAGGAAGTTGAGGACTGTTTGTGTAATTACCCTTTTCTCTTTAATAAAAGTGGACTCCTTCTCCTGACCTTAACTGAGTGGTGCTTGGAGAGGGCAGCACTGGGCAGCACTGCCCCTGTCTGGGACAGCCCTGGGGTAAGTGAGCAAAGATGCTGCCCAGGGCAAAGCTGAGAGGATGTTTTTCCTGCTCTTGTATTTATTTGACTTTTGTTCCTTCGTTACTCTTTGCTGAAAATCTCCACTCCAGTTCACATGCATTTTCTTTGCCCAATCCTTTCCACTTTTCCATTTCATTTCCAATGGAGTTGTGCTTTTGCCTTCTCCTCCTGACTCTTTCTCAAGTTTCAAGTTCCATTTAAGTGTCCTCATCTCCCAAATTCTACCCTGGAATACCTACTGAGCATAAATCTCCTTATCTTCTATTAACGCTTTTTAGAGTCTTCTCTACAGAACTTCTGTTTTAGTCACCTTTTGGTTGCTGGGAATAAAAGAACTGACAAGAACAATTTTAGTGGAAGAAAGCTTTTTTAGAGGCTCATGATCAGAGGTCTCAATCCATAGAAGACCAATTTCATTCCTCAGGGCTTGAGAGGAGGCAGAAGAAGGCAGAAGGAGGCAGAAGGAGGCAGAAGGCCTGGCTTCGGGGAGCAGAGAGAGAAACTTCACACCAGATACAAAATATACAACCCATTTTAGTCGGTTTTTCGTTGTTGTGACCCAAGGACCTGACAAGAGTAATTTCAGGAGGAAAGTTTATTAGGGAGCTCATGGTTAGTCCAAAGAAAGGTGGTTCCATTCTTCAGGGCTTGAGAGGAGGCAGAACATTATGGTAGAAGGCAAGGTTCTATGGAGCAAGAAAGACTCCATAGGAGACAGGAAATATATACCCAAAGAAACTCCCCCAGTGACCCACCTTCTCCTGCCATGCCCTTCTAGCCTATAGTTGACAGTTAATCTCTACCAGGGCATTGACTTACTGAGTGGGTTAAGGCTCTTATAACCAAATCACTTCACCTCAGCCTTCCTAAATTGAGTTTTGCAGGGATACCTCACATTTAAACCACAACATTCTGTCCCTCGACTGCAAAAGCTCACAACAATCTCACACTGAAAAACACACTTAGTCCATTTCCAAGAAAGCCCATAGTCTCAAAATTTCCCAGATTGCCCAAAAGTTTGTCTCCAAAGTCCCGTCTAAGACTCAAGGCAAACTCTCAATGTGAGCCTCTGCAAAAATCAAATCAAGTCACATATGTCATATATATAAAGGCACACGTGACATATTCCCATTCACAAAAATAGGGGCCCAGAAGGAAGGGATGGGAACTAAGCAAGACTGAAGTCCAGTAGTGCAAACAAGTCCTGTAGCTCCACGTCTGGCATCTGGAGCAATGGCGTAATGGAAGTTCTCTGCAACAGGCTGTACAACTCTGCCTCTATGGTCTTGCTGATTGCAGCCCATGTGGCCTCTCAGTTGGCTTGTCTCTGATTCATTCCTGAAGCTTTCCTCCACTGATGTTCCAGAATACTGGCATTTCTAATCTCAAGGGTCTCCCCTGCAGCTTCAGCTTCCTCTTCTTATCTCCACACATCAGCTTCTCAGAGGCTACCCACAAGGGCTCTGACCCTGCTGTACTTAGTTTGACCTCTGAAGTGTCCCTTTGAAATCATGGTGATAGCCTCCGTGGCCCCATTACTCCATCATCCTGCAATTCTGCAGAACCAGCACCATGTGGTTGCCACCAAGGTCTTTCACCATCTTGAATAGTAGCCAAGCCTCCAGTGATCATAGCTGCAGTAGCCTCTGAGTATCTAGGTAACTGAGCACTGGGTGGCTGGCACAGTTGAAAATCCTTCCTAGGCCCTCTTGTGCAGGGTGCCCCACTGGTCTCTTCTCAAAGGAATTTTTACTGCTTGAATGCTGAGATGGGTGTGGTCTTGCCTATTCCTGAGATGTCCTCAAGCCATGTTTCTTATTGTCTCTAGGCAGTCATCAGGATTTCTTTAGTGGTGGTAAGATCTTTAACAAATGCAGCCTCTTTAGCTCCAGTTTTAGTCCCACCCTACATGTTCAAGTTTTTCAGATCTTTCTGCTCTGCTTTCTGCTCCTGAATATCACAATGCATTTGGCTAAAAGCTGAAAATGATACCCATCCCACTGCTTTAATGTTATCCTGCCTAGAAATTAGTTCTGCCAGATTAAGAAATCCATCACTTTTAAAATTCGCTTCACAGAAAGTCTCAGGATATGAGCCAAATGCAGACAACTTCTTAGCCAGAACATAACATAAATGGCCACTAGTGCAATTCCCAACAGTCTTCCTCTTCTGAAACCTCTTGAGCTTGTCTTTACTTAGCACAGTCTATAGGCATTCTGGTCTTCTGAGCTCCCACCAGAATCACCTGTTAAGCTCTGTTTACAACAATCTAAAGCATTTTTAGTTTACACTTCTAAACATCTCAAAATTCGTCCCACAAATTCCAAAAGGCTCCAAAAGCTTCTAAGGCACATGTCCAGCTTAGTCACAGCAATAACCGCATTCCCAGTACCAATTTCTATTTTAGTAAGCTTTTTTGTTGCTGTGACCCAAGGACCTGATAAGAACAATTTTAGATGGAAAGTCTATTTGGGAGCTCATGGTTTCAGAGGTCTTATTCCAAAGAAGGCTGGCTCCATTCCTCAGGGCTTGAGAGGAGGCAGAACATGCTGGTAGAAAGCAAGGCACCAGGGGGCAGAAAAAGACTCCATGTGAGATAAAAAATATATACCCAAAGGCACTCCCCAAGTGAGCTACTTTCTCCACCACATCCTACCAGCCTGTAGCTGCCAGTTACTTGCTGAGTGGGTGAAGGCTCTTATAACTCAATTATTACACCTCAGCCTTACTGCATTATCTCACATGAGGTTTCAAACCATAACAACTTATAATACTGTACAGTGTTTTGTTCCCATATCTGGGTATCTTTCAGAATTATGAGATGAACAAATAGAGTTTATGTGCATTATCAATTTTTTTATCACCATACATAGTATATGTTCTACCACAGTGATTGACATATAGGACGGAGGAATGAATAAATGAAATAACAAGTTGAAAGTTCTTCAACATAGTAGAGGAATCAAAATTATAAATAGCAGTGCCACTATTAACAACTTTTTATTTGAAGACAGAAAAGCGAATGCTGCATATACTCCAAAGGCAGAATACACAGAAAGACAGCTTCTTCTGGTCGCATAAATTAATATATCTATTTCTTGAGAATTTTACCACATTGATAACAAAATTAATGGCATCTGCCTTTATTTTATTTCCAGTGAAACAATATGATTAAATTAGTTAAAATTGTAGAATCCAAGTCAAATTAATTAAACTTTATTAAAATATAAAGTTTATATTTTTTTGTTAATGTAAGTTTGGGACCTTGAGCATGTCACTAAAACCTTTTGTCTTGGATTTTATCTCTAAATGGGAGTAAAAATATTGTCCACTCATAGTGATTGTAAAAATAAATAACATTGTAAAGTACTTACATAAGGGCTTTGCACGTAGTGAGTAAATATTAAATGTAAACTATCATTATTAGCTGTTAATAATTGAGAAAAGGAATAAGGATATAATTCAGTGGTAGAGTATGTGTCTGTTATGAAAGAGAGCTTATGTTTGATCTCTAGGACCAAAAGAAAAAAATTCAAAAACTGCTAATTTGGAAATGGGTTCAGAAAATGAAGATGATTCATAACATCCTAGACGAGATTAGTTCAGAAAATTAGTGTGAAATGTTAAAGTACAAAGGGGCACACATTTCCTACAGTTTCTTTCTCCTAATAGTGCTTCCTCAAAAGTTTTAGTTCCATGAGAGAAATTGCTACCTACTATTTAACTTCTATCTCCAGTACTTCTAAAATGCTTAATGGATTTTACATGTTGAAGCACTGTTAAACATGTAGATTTAAGTTACACACTCAGTATATGAATATTGCTCTTATTTTTACAGAAGATGATTATGCTTCTTGACTGGGGAAATGTCTATAAGAAAAAATATATGAGAGACAGTGTTTTAATGCACACATGCCACATTCCTTCCCTAAAAATATTACTTATATTTGAGTTTTCACTGATATTAAATAAAAAGCTCAATTTCTGCATCAATATATCAATCTCAGTTGAGTACTTTAAAAAATGCCAGTTTTCCTTATGGCACAAAATTAACTGAAAATATCAAGATAAAACAGTGAAAGAGACAAAAGAGGTTACATGCTAATTTGTTAAGTACTTCCAAGGGAAAATAATTATTAAGGATTATCTGACTTGTATTTCTGAGGACTCTATACATAAAGAAAAAAGTCTACAGTACACAATTTCAAAAAATAAATATTTTATTTGGTTGGATCCTAAGAGGTAGAATATACTTTATTGAAAACATCTGTTATACTGATTTTTGAGGGGGTTGTTACAGGTGAATAAAAAAATTCATCCTAGGTCCGTAGGACTGGTTAAACATTTATAGATATGTTTATTCAGGTTTCTAGCAGAAGTCATCAAGACCTTTCCTAGTGGATAAGAATCACTTTGGAGTTACATTTTTTTTCTTTGTAGAGAGAGAGAGGGATAGTGTGAGAGAGAGAGAGAGAAAATCAATTTTTATTTAGTTTTTCATGTGGCTGTCATGACTCTGACACTTTGTTGTGTACATGGTACAGGGTTGAAACCCACATCCTTGCACGTGCCAGGGAAGAGCCATAACTTCTGAGCCACTGTGCCAGCCCCTGGAGTTATATTTTCTTCAAAATGGAAATGTGTTTGATACTAAGTGTATTGAGCTGTACTTTACCAGATCAAGAAAATAAATAAATAAATAAAACTCGTATCTAGAACATATTTACCCCACTTTACAATACAGCATTGTTCTCATGTGTTGCCATAGGGCTCAGAATAGAAACTAATAGGAATTTCATCAGCCTGAAGTACAGCAAGGTAAGTGCAGCTGTATTAAAAAATCATACATTCCAAACCACAAAATAGTAAGGCTCATTATATACTTCCAAATATATTTAAATATATTTCTCTCATCACTGTACTGTTCGCAAACCTCCCATGTCTCAGTTTATTAAGGAGTAAATCTATACACAGCTTGATATTCAAGGCCTTGCACAATCTGCCCCTAATATCCTGGGTGAATTATAACTCCCATTATTCATCCTATGTTTAAGCCACATCGGCTTCATTACTTTTGATCATCCCTTTGCTCACCCTGCCACCTCCATCTGGAATAGTGCTTCCTCCAAATTCTGCCCATAAAATCCCATTCATTTTGCTGAAATGTGTTTTCCTCTATGAAACTTCTCAAAATAACTGCATTTAAATGAAGGGTTTTTTTGAGATTTGATAGAATTTTATTGGTCTTTCACATCCACAGTTTAACTAAGTTATGTCTTACCCTGCTTCTAGAGTCAAGGGTGCTGGTGAACAGATGATTGATGCCATAGAAATATTTGAAGACACATTATTTATGAGGCATGAGTTTTATTGATTGGTAATGAGAATTTGTAAAGGCATGATAATCAGGATCCTCTCCATAAATCAACCCCAAAATTTTCTCTGTAAAAAACAGCAGACATCTATACATAGAAGAATGAACCTGTAGGGGCTGGAGTGGTGGTGGCTTCATAGTTACAGTGCTTGTCTGGCATGCTCAAATACAGGGGTTCAAACCCTAGCACCCATGTACACAACTAAATGTCAGAGCAATGAAAGCCATGTGAAAAACTAAATAAAATTGATTCTTTCTCTCTCTCTCTCACTGTCCTTGTTTCTAAAAAAAAAAAAAAAGAAGAAGAATGAACCTATATCCTTACCCTCCCTTATCGTTGCATTGCACAAAAGTAGGTCAAAGGCCTAGGATATAAATCAGAATCTTTGCAAATGCTAGAAGAAAACATAGGCTCTACATTCAAACACAAATGTGAAGGAACTGTCTTCTTTAAAAAGACCTCTAAAGCTCAAATAAAACCAAGAATCAATTAGCTATATATGCATCAAATTCAAAGACAAGAAAGGAAATGAGAGCATGTAGAAAGAACCTACAGAATGTTTCAGGGGATTAACATCTAGGACATATAAACACAAGAAATTAACAACAACAAAGCCAAATCAATACAAGGACAAATGGAGTAAACAGACATTTCTCAAATAAAAAAAAAAAAAAGAAACGGCCAAAAAATATATTTGAATAATATTCAACATCCTTAGCTGTGAGGTAAATACAAATCAAAACTATATTGAGATTTCATCTCACTCAAATTAGAGTGGCAATCATCAAAAATACAAATAATAATACCTGTTGATAAGAATATGAGTGTGAAAATTACACAGTCATGGCTTGTTGGTGGGATTGCAAATTAGTACAACCTCTTTGGAAGATTCCCCAAATGACCCAGCTAGCCCACTCCAAAAGATCTAAAATCAGCATATTATAATGATCATTGCATATCAATGTTTTTGGCAGTGCAATTCACGATAGCTAAGTTAAGGACCATCACAGGTGCCCATCAATAGATGAATGGATAAAGAAAATATATATATATACACACACACACCATGGAATATCACTCAGCCACAAAGAAGATGAAATTATGGCATTTTGCTGATAATTAGGTAGAACTGGAAAATAAGTGAAATGAACCAGACTCAGAAAGTCAAGGGTCAAATGTTTTCTTTCATATGTGGAAACTAGAGCTAAGGAAAAAAAGAGACCAGGCTGATCCCATAAGAATAAAGAGGAGATCAGTGGAGCAGAAGAGGATTGACAGGGAAAGAGGATGGAAAAAGGGAGAAACTGCAGTTAAATTAACCACATTATGCTATGTACATATGTGAATACATTACAGTGAATTTCACTTTATATTTATAAAGCACCAACTGAAAAATAATACATAAATGTAAGGAAAACCAGTAAAATAGAGGAAAGTTAGTGAGGGTAAGGGGAGGAGTGAGGGAAAGAGGAAGTTCTGGGAATTGAAGTAGAACAAATTATATTTCGTACATGTATGATTATGTCATATTGAACCCCACTATTAGGCATAAGTATAATGCATTAATAATAGCTCTTTTAAAAAGAACAACCCAAAGCAATCAAAAAGTGTTGGGGTCTGACCTTTACTTTTATCAGCTGCCCTGGATCTTACTGCTGTTTGCATAAGCTCCTTCGGGTGGGGCTGCTAGATTGTATATTGTTAAGCTTGAAAAACAGGGTGTCCACACGGGCTTCAGAAGTTTCGAATTGGTATCACCTGCCAATTATTCTAGATCCTTCAAAAGGCGCACGTAGAGGCTTATTGGTCAAA
>PVKS010009575.1:0-63551 GCA_004027875.1 Aplodontia rufa | reverse complement strand
CATAATTTTTAAAATTCCTTTCTACACAAACTATTTTCTGTAGGTGATCTTATCCTTCACAAAGGGGTCCCTACTTAGTTGTCTATATCCGATGAAAATCCACATCTCTTACCCCATGTTCAAGTATTGTTTTTGACTATTTGTATTTGCAAAACATAACTTGCTTTTCAAACTATTAAACTATACATGCTGATTCATGTGCTTCTTCACTTTTTTCTTATCTGTGTAATTTCTTCAAAGCTCTTAAAATCATATTTCACCATCCTGTACTATAAAATATTTTTTAAGATCTGCCACCTTCCTTAACGTCACACTAATCACACTTCAAACATGAGTTTAATCACATCTTTGCTCAGAGCTCCCGTAGTTTACTTTGCAGTTATGTTTTAAGATATGTAGAACACTGTATTTTTGTTAGCAGTCACCTCTAACAATTTTGTAGTTTCTTACCCTTTACTAACTTTTTTAACTCTTGTGCAAACTGTAAACTTTCCACACATATGAACAAGCAAGTGATTACTGATTTAAAGATTTTGAATAGATGGGTCTGTATTGATATTTCAAACCCCTAGTTAATTCCAAACTGGATGTGAACATCCAGAAAGTACGTGTCACTGGGAAAGAGGTGGTGCAGATACTACACAAGGTACAAATTGCATTCATCATTCTCAAGTGAAAGCTTTTCACATACAAAAGGCATATTTAACAATTTGAAATGAATAGGAGCAATGCTGAGGAAAAAACAAGTTTAATTCATAAGCAGTGGCTATAACTGATTGGGTCAGAATAATGGAATATTAGTTTAAATATGGATCAGTTTTCTCTCCATTCTAATTGTAGCCAACATTTAGATTCTTACCTAAAGCAGAAAAATTGCCTCTTACAGGCTTGGTACATTTCATATTTCCCAAAACAAAATGTTTTTTCTCTAACTTGGTTATTAATAATTATTTTATCTAGTCACAAATCTAAAATTTATGATTAACCCCTTTTCAAAATACAGAATATCCCTATCATAAGATAGATCTCAATTCAGCCCATATTTGTCATTAAATATCTGCATGATAGTTGAAAATCAGCTCTATAAGTCGTAAGGGCAAGTGGCTATCATTGTACATTAGTTTCACATTTAATAAGAAAAAAACTTATTGAAAAACAGAATTCATTGACTTTTCCAAATTTAGATTTCTAAGGGAAAGTTTTGGATAATGTAAAATATGAGACTCAGAATGTAAGGGAATGGAATTGAATTTTATCTTGTAAATTTTATGTACGATGAAAGGGAGCAGAAGTCAAATCTATACAGGATTATACAATATGAATCTGTAAAACAATCTGTAAAAGAATTCTCTTCTACTGTTCATATATTTTCCTTCTTATTTATGAAAAGAAGAAGTAATTTCAATGGTGATAAGAGGGAAGAGATAACAGTTTAGATCAAAAAAAAAAACTATTTAAAAACAATTTCATTAGGAAAGGAATTCATTAGTTTCCTCAAATTTCACAAGCCCTATTTTTAAAGAATGGATAGTTGTAGAGGGCATGCTAATAGCTTTCATTTGTAAAAAAGAAAGCCAGAGTTAGGTAATATTTTCTGATTTGTCCTTTTAATTCAGTGCCCTCTTCCAAGGACCCATTCAAAGTCTCTGAATACATTTCATTGATCATTGGAATTTACTTCTAAATTTATTTTTTAGGTAATAAGTTTCATACATATTGCTTCTGGGTAGGACAGTAATATTTTTCTGACAACAAATGTTGACAATAACTCTCAGGTTGATCTACAGAAACTTAAATCCATCTTTGGCATTGTTTTAAGATGAAAGGGTGGGGTAGCTAACCAAGAGAAGGTGGACTTAATATATAAAGTAAGATTCAGAATACTAAAGTTATGGATGTCTTTTTCAATTTATTTAAATACATTTTGAGGGTTGATTCCTCCTCTTGTGAGAAAGTATAAAATAAAACCTCATCAGATATTTGCTCATGGTCTATGACAAAAATAGATTTCAAAGAGAATAATTAAATAACATCCTATTAAATATATTTTTTATAAGGAAAGATATCACTAATGAATGCAAATGTCTGTTCTTGCTTTTAATACACATGAAAGATACTTTGATGTGGTGCAGAAAAATAGTCTTTTAAAGTTTATATTCTCTTTTAATAAAAGCAGAGAAGTAAAAAAAAAGTTAATGAGGTAGGCAGAATAACCCCCAAAAGTCCACATCTTGATCTCTGGAACCTGTGAATAAATTATCTTGCTTTGCAAAAAGAAACCGGCAGAATTGATTAGGCTGGTGATCTTGAGATGGGGAAAATATCTTGCCCCAGCATGATCACATCGTTTTGCTGTGTTAGTCACAGTTAGTGACTGTAGAAGAAAGGCACAGAGAGGCCACTGTCCTGTTTTTGGTGATGGAGGAAAAGGACCCAGAGCCAGAGAATGCATTGGCCTCTGGAAACAGAAAAGGACAAGGCAAAGAATTCTTTTCTAGAAGTCCCAGAGAGAAACTGCACCCTGGTGACATATTAATGTTCGCCCAATAAGACTCATTTTGGACTTCAAGCTACAAAACTATAAAACTGGACTTATGTTTTTCTACATACATGTCTATTTGTTACAACAGTGATAAACAATACGGTTAAGCTAGCCCTTCTGCTTGTAATGATATATTAAATACAAATGTTTCTACATTGCTTCTTGAAACTGCTAAAACAGTAGTAGAGGGAGTTAAAGCACAGTCTAGAGCTTAGGGCCTGGAAAGGGTACAGCAGTAACAAAAATTCACTGAAATCCTATTTTTACATTATTTTATTTTATTAAAGAGAGAGGGACAGTGAGAAAGAGAGGATCAGTTCTATTTCATTTTTCATTTGGCTTTCCTTGATGGTCACTTCATTGTGTATGTGGCTGGAGTTTGATCCCACATCCCCGCACATGCCAGGCAAGCACTGTAACTGCAGAACTACCACTCCATTCCCTGAAATCCTATTTAAAAGCAGACCCCTTAGAAAAACTTTGTTCTAATTACCTCAACCTATTGATGACTCCTTTTGTATACTGACAGGAAATCCGTTTATTTTGGGTTGAGTAAAACTGTGTATATAGAATGCAGGATTCTAAACATATTTGAAGATGAAGACATTTTTCTGAGGATGCAAGAAGTCTTTTCTGGGCCCTCCCCTTTTTTATTTGAAAACATTGAAGGCCAGTTACCTACTCTGTATGCCTTTCTAGGAGGAAGATTAAATAGATCTTATCAGGCAATGTTACTGATGTTAAAGAAGCCTGAGGATATTGACTACAGATACTTAGTTCAAACATGTCCCTCAACCATTAAGACCTTGGTTGACTTACCTTGTATATTTGCACAGAACTTCAATGATCTTTGTAATTGCCTTTCTGCTAAATACGAACTAAGAAACAGCAATCCTCAGAAAAATTAGAAAATTATCCAGTATGGGATGCAGACCCCAAACCATGAATATAAAAAGATGGTAGCAACTGGTATAATGCAGAGGAATGAAACATTTAAAACATATCATTAATAATTTGAAAGAGTTAAAATCATGTATCCATGATACAAGAAAGTGACTCGTTTAAAAAAAGAAGCATTTATAACAATAAAAGGAAATTTGGGGGGGGGAATCATTTAGAACAAAACAGTTCTTCAAAATTAAATCTCATAGCAAAAGTGAAAATCTTTGAAGATAAATAAAATGAAATAAATGGACAGAATTGAGTCACAAAGGATAAAGTCAAGAAACTTTTCAAAGTAGAGAAAAAATAGAGGTGACAGAAAGGAGAAATATGGGAATAGAGAATACTAGATAATCAGTCGAAGAGATTCAATATCCAAATAATGAAAACTTCAGAAAGAGGAAATAAAGAAAATGCAAAAACTAAATAAAGAATTGACTTAAGAAACAATTTCCTGAAGGATATGGGATTCCAGATTGAAAAGGTCCAGCAAAAGGTGTTAATATAGACACATACTTAGTCAAATTGTCTTGAAATTTTAGAGTACCTGGGAAGAATTGAAAAGAAAAAATTAGTTTCAAGTAACATATTAAAATTCCAAGGGGTATCAGATATCACAATAGTTACACCAGAAACTGCAATAGCCAATGTAAAACTATAACTGGAGTTCAGAAAGAATTTCTCCAAGATTTCAAAGTATTAATTATGAAGGAAATATTGTTTTCTGAAATATATAAATGATGTTAACAACTTCACACCATATTTTTTAAACAAATCTTATTTTTTCAAATTCTTAGAAAATTAACTTCATAAAAACAGGTGAGATCCAGCAAGAAGGAAAACAGATGTCCTATGAAAAGGCTTTCCACTCCAAAAATGAGGAAAATGGAATCCCAAGGATGATTAGCTATGGAGATTCCTGAATGCTGGCTGTGTGGTGAGTTTAAAAACTTTACATAATAAAACGCATCTGAATATCTTGGTAGTGATTTCTTTAAGAAAATAAAATTAGGCTGTGGTTGTTGATCAATGGTAGAGTACATGCTTAGTATGCACTTGAGGTCCTCAGTTGAATGCCAGCATGGGAAAAAAAATAGTGAGAGACAGAGAGAGGTGTAATAGAATAGCAAATGTTTACCTAATTAATAGGAAAGTATTCACATAGTTGGGAAAGACATTATAGCTGCAATAGTGGTTCGTACACACACAAATAGTTAAAATAAGACATCAACTCTAGGGAGAGAAACTGAATGGTGAGAAATAATCAAAATACAGGGCTTAAATTTAGGTAGATTATCAGTGTTTTATTAATTTATTATGAGCATGATTTTCTACTACATGTGGGTTCACGTCATATGTTATAAATGCATAAACACAAGTATACTTTTATTAAATGTATAGATGTGTACATTTATACATATGCACATATACATATGTGCATGTCTCTAGTTGTATGTGCATTTACATGTGGAACAAAGTCCTTGAAATTCAAAAGGAAAGTAACATTTTCTCTGTGTGTGTGTGTGTGTGTGTGTGTGTATGTGTGTATTTTCAGAATTAGAATTGGGTGTAGACACTCATTTGGGAGACTGAAATTTAAACATCCATGATGGGCAGCCTACAGTTTTGGACATTTGTAAACTGGAAACTGGACATGAAGTTCTTACGTAAGTCTAGGCCCTTGTAGAGTCTTATCAAACTCTCCACTGATGGTTAGTGACAAGGAATCTCAACTGTGAATAGGAATATGGACAGTAACCAGGTAACCTGGGAGAAGTTATTGTCGCAAAGCTAAGTATCATTCATGTATGGGTATCTTCTGGAGGGCTTTCTCAGTGCACAACTTTCTGTTAGTTGGTTCCTAAAAAATCATAGTGCAAATGAAAAATATCTAAGTTAAAGAAAATATATAAATACTACCATCGATATATATATATATATATATATATATATATATATATATATATATAGAGATGTGACTTTTCATCAGAAAGTCCAGAAACACAACTGTAAAGTCAAAAAAATAAGAGATTTGTGATAGCAGATGCTTTTCATCATAGGTGTTTACTGATAGATTAATTAAAATGTATACTTAAGTAAAAGAAAGAATATAAAAGTGATATAGAAAAAGGTACAGTGAATAAAGAAAAACACTAAATGTGCATGTAATAATAGGTGTAGCAGCTTAAAGATCACAATTTTTGTTAGAACATTAAAAACAAGATTAATAGCATACAAAAAGAACAGTAGGGGCTGGAGCAGTGGCTGGGGGTTACGGCGCTTGCCTGCCATGTGCAGGTACACGGGCTCAAACCCCAGCAACCCACGTACACAGCTAAGTGTCAGAGCAATGAAAGCCATGTGAAAAACTCAATAAAAATTGATTCTCTCCCTCTCTCTCTCTCTCTCTCTCACTGTCCTTCTCTCTTAAAAAAAAATAAAAGAACAGTAAATGGGATATGTGGCTATTTTTAAGATGGTCTACAATTCCTTGTGTTTGTTTGAAAGGAAGATAGGGTGATAATTAAATTTAGATTTTATTAGGTCATGTATGCTAGTTTAAATTTTGAAGGTTACTAAAATAATAGAATGTTTGAAAAAAGGCAAATAATGAAAATACATAATCCAGAGAAGGCAGAAAAATCCCAAACAAAACTAGGATTAGGTATCTATTTACCGATCTATCTACTTGTGAGGTTACCTTATTTATGTTCATATTAATTATGTATTTATATATCAGTATAGTTTATGTTATATTATGATGTGCATATGCATATACTTGTACTGTGCCTATACACACATACAAGTGTACATTCATACTCACAAGCGTGGGACACACACACGAATTTTCAGAGTGATGACTACTTATGGGACAGGGAGTTAGAAATGGAACCCTGTAGGTTTCAAAAAAAGAAACAGCTGTTGTAGCTATTTCCATCACTGTTTATTTACTAATTCATGAAACAAAAATTGCAAAATGTTACTGTATCATTTTCACCATTTTATCTGAAGTACTTAAGTATGAGGAGATCTTCAGCGAATATGAAATATTTTATTTTTAAGCATAGGGTGAATGCCTGATTTTTTAGTGTCCTTTATTTTACATTTTTGACATTTATGTATTTCTCTTCTATTTTCCTCTATATTTCCTTAATTTTTGTTTGTATTTCTACTCACTTTGTTTTTCTTCAAGTATCACATAATGATTGTGATATGTCTCTTATGCTATCTTGCATTTCACCCACCACGCATCCAAATCACAAGGGAAAATGCAAACCCCATTATAAAAGACACCATGCAGGTTTGAAACTATTGTACACAGTCATTGACTATTTATGTTCACGCATCGGAATTGTCTGAGATATTTGTTGTTTTTTTAAAAAAGTATTGTCCATAGGCTCCATACTCCCAAGAGGCAAAGGCTAAACTCTCATATTTGTGGAATGAATTTAAAAATCTACTGAAGGACCTGAGAATCAGTTTCTTCAAGTATAAAATGAGGATAATCTACTATGCAGTGTTATTCCAAGAATTCAAATAACACACCCCAGTTATTATGCAAGTGATTGACATATTCAGTGCTAAGAAGGGATAAACAAGAATGATTCTACACAAACAATGACAATACAGTGGGTCCTACTATATTTATTCTCTATAGTGTTCATTGGTCATACATAGACAATTTCAAGACATTTGATAGGTTTTTAAAAATCTGATTTTGAAAATATAAAATCTATTCTTTAATGATGAAAACCATCTTTTCCGAAACCCACCCATTCAGAGGCTCCAAAAATTGAGCTTTTAAGATAAGTCTGTGAAGATCTTCAGAGTGGGGAACATTGTGCATCATAAATTTCTTCTGATAAGGAACATATTTCTTTCTATAAAACCCTTTTGGTTGAAGTGAAGCAACTTAACATTTTATTAAAAGATGATTTGATATTTAAACAAAATTAGGAAACTATGTATTTTTTCTAGTTTACTTACTATGGCTTTAAAACATTGTTTTGTTCAGTAAAGGGTAAGATGGTGATGAAGCTTCCTCCCAGAAAAGTAGTTCTCAGGTCATCAACATTATAATGTTCACATTGCATAATGCCAAAGCAGCTAATGAATAAGGCCCCCCAAAAACTGTTTCTCAAGGCATACTGTCTGATGGATGAAATCATTGTCTTTCAGGAGTTGAGAATCTTAGGCTAAAAAAATCAAGGAATGTGAATGACTAGGAAAATGGAAAAATTATAACCACACTAAAAATTTAACCCAATCATGTTTCAAAATTTTAATGTGGATTTTATAAAACTGGACTTGCAATAATGAGTACATGAGTTTATATTTCTGTAACCTAAATAACCTTGTACATTTAAATAATTATAGATTGCATGCCGGAAAATGCAAGTAGTTTGATACTATTTTGAATATGTACAATGTAATTAAAACATAAATTCCAAAGTAGAGCTCATGGTCATACTGTACTGCACCCTTCTCTAGTAAGGAATTGCATAATTTCTTCATAATATGTATAAAATCTAAGTTAGCTTCATCATGACCTCATCCTCCCTCCAATAGGACTAATGCGTGATGTGAACACATCCTGTCCAGACAGAGGCTTATGGATGCTGAAACAACTGAATACTTTTCATGATATTTAAAGTCGTATATGCATGAATTTAGACCAGCAGAAGAATAATTTTTCAGAAATGATTAAAGATAAAATATTCTTATTTTTCATTTGGTATATATTTACAAAGTATATTGACATATTATTGAAAAGAATAAATATTTAAATTGAGGACCAACATTATCAAAATAATTCTATTTCTTTTATTTACAGCATTTTGATAAATAGAATGAAATATTTCACTATAACAAGAGCTATACCATGAAAATGCTATAAAAAGTACTAGTTTGGTGTTAAGTAGAATTACTCTGTTCAATGATCACATTATGCTTTGCTTTCCAATAGCAAGCATATTGGTGGACTGAAAATTATCTTGGCTTAAATTAACTTTTACTCTTTTGGAGTTGAGCTCTTATAACTTCCTGAAATGGCAATACGGAGGTTTATTTTTTATTCATTCAATAAAATGTATAACTTTTCACTTCCAGACACATGTTATGTACAGAATGAATAAATGTTATATGAAACCACTTTAATAAGAAGTTCTTCAGGCTGAAATATATGAAACGGAGATGATTTTGCTTAGACTGATTCACATCAAAAAATGAGCAAAAAGAGAAGAAAAGCAATTCTTTATTTTTATCCAAATATATCAGACTTTATAATATAGTTAATTTCAACAAAAACTTTACCATATATCATCCAAACCAGGACATTATTGGAGTGAAAGAGAGTGCTACCAAATACACAAGTACAACAGGTATAAACTGGAATTTTCCTGGGTAGACTGGGACCTATGATCAACTTAGAAATAGGGGTTAAACTGCAATTACATGCAGAAATCGTACCTTTCCCAACCTGTGTGGAAAAGATAAAAGAATATAATTCACTTTGATTAATAAATTTTGGCAACAGTAGCTCTTTCTGGTCATTCAGGTCTGTATCCAAATACTACCCACCTTCCAAAGCTAGTCACCTCTACAGAGACACTCAGTTGTGACGTCACACAGTCGTTTGCAAATGTTACTTTGTTTTAATTCTTGCAATTGCTATTTTGACCATCTGAAATTGCCTTGCTGATTTCCTGTCTGTTTTCTCCCTGCCTTCCTACCAGCATGCAGTGTCCATGATGAGCAGTGACATCTTCTGACTTGATCGAGTCCAAATCCCCAGGAAGTAAAAAATGTCTAGGATATGGAAGGCATGCCTAATTTTGTTGAATGAATGAATACATTCGAAGAGTTTGTTTTTGGTTCTTCTTGAAGCCAAAAACAAATATAAATGACTCTCCAAAGTAAATTATGGCTCTGTTTAGTTTTAAGGTATTAGACTAAATGATCTGTGTAGTTTCTTCCACTGCTAATAAATATTCCATGCCTTGCCTCTGGACCCCTTTCTTTCTCTGCTAAGATTTCATTTCCTACATCCAGCAAATAAGAAGTTTGGTAATCAAGGGGTAGGGCAATCACTCTTTTCACAGTGGATGAATATTCAAGGTTGATCATTTGACAGTAACAATTCCCTGGTATATGTTTGCACCTACAGAATTTGGTTTATACAGAGGTAGCCAGAAGATATTCTTATAGTTGATGATAGAATTGTCAATGTAATAATTTGCCAATAAAATCATCACAGGATTCCTTAAAAATAGGAAATGACAGGAACCCAAACCAGCCATTAAGGATTTGCACACTAATCAAAAGTGGAGTATTTCTGGGCAGAATTAGATTGCAATTTGTAGGAAAGATTTGATATTCCAATGAGGAGCACTTCCAAATTTTCCTTTTAAAAATCTGCATTCCAAATATTTATTTTTAACATGTTCTACTAATCAATAGTTTTGATTCTCACTAGTGAGCCATAAATATGCATTGGGGTTAGAAATATA
This sequence comes from Aplodontia rufa, assembly GCA_004027875.1. NCBI lineage: Eukaryota > Metazoa > Chordata > Mammalia > Rodentia > Aplodontiidae > Aplodontia > Aplodontia rufa. Next base: position 53,558 of record PVKS010009575.1, on the reverse strand, counting down.
GCACTGCTAAAATTGAGTAGATCAGGGATCCAAGACACTAATAAAATCAGTGTTCGCCAAGAAAAACTGCATGTAAGTTATCTTCAATTCATCTAATTTTAATTTCTTTCAAGTCTGTCCAACCATTCTTCCTGAACTATAAGTGACAGGCCTGGGGAAGTTCCCCAGATAGTAAAAAGTCTCTCCTCTTAAAACAAATGTCATAAACAAGAGAACAGCATAAAAAGAGACTCCATTAGACATACACATTTGAAGCATAAGATTTTATCATCTGTTTCATTGCATTATTGTGTCTCCTTAAAATAAATTGTTGTTTTTTAAATGGATAAAAATTCAAGAAAGAAGAGTGAAATATTCCCAATTGGTTCAGTTTGAAACAGGGACCATTAACTATGTCATTTCACACAGATTCTCATATATTCAAATATAACTTGGTTACTGATCATTACAATGATTCAGCATTTATTCAGAGCTCCTATTTGTATTAGATCATATACAAAACAGATTTCCAGATTTTAATTATTCCAGGAAAGGACTAATTCTCAAATTAATCAGCACTTATTTCCCCCAAGTAATAGCAATTTTTTAAAGTCATAAGAAAATTTCAATGATATACCATGTACTGGTATGCTATAAAATTTACAAGTTAAATATATAATGATTATACTTTGTAGGTCTATAAATGGAGCAAACATTTGTGACCCTCTCATGATAAAACACAATTGAAACACCTCCATGACCTTGAACAGCAGAAAACATTAAATCAGATTTTAAAATGACAAATGATTTAAGGCTAAAATATTTGGTATTAATAATAAATGCCAGTAGCCTTCCTAGTCTAATAAAGTAAACATGCACAAGAACTACAACTCTGAACAAAACATCACAATTTTTATCAGATATATATGTTGTATGTGTGTATATGTATGTGTATATATGTGTATATATATATATAAATGCATGTGTGTGTATGTGTGTGTGTGTGTGTAATTTTAATCACCCTGAAAGCTATCCACTCATGTTTGGTTTAATACATGTGTTAGAAATGATAGGGAGACTACCTCTCCTTTAAATATATATTTATATATATATTTTTTCCAGAATATACAATATAAATATGACATATATAAATCATGCCATAAAACTAAATGCAAAATTTTCACATTATTGCATGCTTGATGTAATAATACATGCCCGATAATAACTTCCTTATGATGTTCTCCCTTCCTAATTTTCCTTTCTGCAGAGTAGCAATGCTTGGGAATGAAGAGTTCTCAAATATGCTAATTAGACTTGGGGGGAAATGTCCCTTTCAAATTTCTTAGTGAGGGTTATCTCATCAGTCAAATATTGGACTATTACTAAATCAAAACATTAAATAATGTCTAAGAGGGTGTTTTGTTATGTGAAACGATCGGAGTTCATTTTTCTTAATTTGGCTGGAAGATTCCCTTCCATTCTGGCTGCTCCTCCAGCCATCTTTTGAAGCTTTGGTGGCAAATCAGCCACAGACTGGCTCATGGGATCAGATAACATCTTGGTGGTTTTCGATACCAGTTTTTCTTCTGAGTTGCCAGGAACAGAACTTATTCGTTGAAGTTTCATGGGCAAATCTCCCAAACTGTAGGCTTTTTCAGAAGTTGTAGAACTCATCCTCAAGAGTTTTTTGGGAAAGTCTTCTCTTCCAGTAATTTTCTGAAGCTTTGATGGAAGTTTTGTACTAATGTCATCTAATCCATCTAAACAATCCACAGAATTATGTCTTTCTTTGCTATTAGTAATGGCTGGTGCTATTAAAGGGGATGACATGAGAAGCATTTCCTCCTGCTCTTTCACACTATAAGGTGGTGTGGGGACTTCAAATGTTGCATGGAACTGAGAATAATCAACTTTAAAGAATCCTTCTTCTAAGGATATTACTGGAAAAAAACGATGACCCCAAAGAACTTCATCTTCAGTGTATGATGTTCGAGCTTGACAAGTCATTCCTAGAAATGAGAGAAAACCCTTGATAAATTATACATAGTGGAAGCACATGGAAATTGAGTTAAAAAACATTTTGCTCACATGTTTATCTAAGTAGACTAAGTGATAGAATAGGATAGAAATTTTATTGTGCATGCATAATAGCTTTGCAACATATATTTCTTCCAGTGAAAAACAGGGTGCTGAACCGTTGACATTTCAAAGAATTGATTAGCAATACATACCATCTTTTTAAAAATAGTCAACAACAACAAAGCTTTTGTAGAAAATAAAGCCCTATAGATGCCAGGCATTGTGCTAATTGCTCTCTACACTTTTTTCTAGTACTAAATACAATTTTGTTAAGAAGATATCCTTTCCTATACTTTAGAGATAGGGAATCTGGTACTTGAAGAGATTAAGCCTCTTGAGCTTCCTTGGGCAGAAATCTAGTAGGCTGAAGAGAAAAGATATCAGTATCATTCTGATCTCTCTCTCTCTCTCTCTCTGTCTCTCTCTGTGTGTGTGTGTGTGTGTGTATGTGTGTGTGTGTGTTTTACTTTGCCACAATGCCACTAATGGTTTAGTTAGGAATCTGATTCCAAACAATTTATTACTTTAACTTTGCATAACCAAACATCAGTGTTCCTAATCAATATTAGGTCAAAAATAGCCCCTAGAAACATTCACATAGGAAGATAATATAGTTTAAAAGATATCAATTTCAGAAACTCACATGGGACAGCATTTTGTATTTTCTAACAATTTGCTAGCCTCTAACTAAATATTTTCTAAGAAGAAATGACAGATCGCCATTTCCTCAGAAAGATACAAAATAAATTTATTGATGTATTTTCTTGGTTTTATACTGAGAAATTTAAAGATAAAAAACAGACCCTAGAATAAAGAACAGCTAGTTTATGCTCCTATATACCAAAGTATGAAATAATGAAACAAACAACATTGAACTGTTATAATTTCTTCCTAAAATACATCACTACATGAATTCATAAATTCTCTCTATCATAATTTAAACCATGGAAAACATCATAAATATATATTTATGTTTTGAGTGGTAGTATTTCCTTTACAACCCTATTTCAATTTAGAAAAAATGCCTTCTTACTTCATTGACAATTGAAAATAAGCAAAATTATCTGAAGCGAAAGCATGTACTCTATCTAATCTAGTCTTTTGAAATGTAAGGTAGGTTTCCCAAGTTTTTCCATTAACAGATGAACTTTGCTTATTTCTAACAGTAGAATAAATATTGAAACAAGATTTGGAAACTACCACCATTATAAATCATCCCCATCTTTTTTGTTTGATTGCTCGGCTCTTGTTTAGGGACCGCTCGTGAAGCACAGTAACACAGATGCCAGGGTGGAAGAACGCTCTCTGGCCCGGTCCTCTCCCTCTCTCCCCGTCTCTGCCCATAGCAACTCCCGTATTGCATAAGGTTTCGATAAAGCCTCTGCTGTTCAGAAGTTACTGATTGTGTGATATTTTCTGTGTCCCAGGATCCAGTCACCCGCTTTGGTCTCAGGTTGTATCATTTTTAGCCATGCCATGTCCACCTCCTGTGGGTGATGAGGAGAAACAGTGGAGAATGATTGAGTTAGAGGTGCTCTGAAACCATAATTAAGGACTTGTCACACAGAGACTCTGTCGTTTCCACTTTAAAAGCTTTCAGATATGTTCTTTGAATGGACGTTGAATTAGGTTAAAGAGATGAACTTAGTGTGGTGTAAAGGCAGAATCAGGAAAGAGAAATGTCAAAAATAAACAGGTTAGACATCTCTGCCTCTGCATTTTAGAGACCTGCTGCCGCTAGAATCAGGCACAGTAAACAACAATGTTCACCCTTTTTAATCTGTGAATCGATGCACAGAATAAATCTTTTTTCACAAAGTGTTTTTCATTTAAAGACGAAGAAGTCCCAGCTATTTCCAGTAGCAGCATCTGCTGCTTTGCCAGTTTCCACAGAGATGAGCTCATGTTGATTTTCACCACATTTGTTCCAGTTTAGAATCTGGTTACAATATGCAAACAGTCAGATTGCCAGTTAAGAGTGCAGTCTCATAGTACCCTTTGAATAATGGTGCTCACCAGCAATTACTTTAATTCAAGTGGTATTTTATCTGTGACTAGAAACACACGGTTTATTTAAAAACAACTTGAATTAGAGAAGGAAAAATAGGATAAAGCATTCTAGAAGAAAGAATTCTACCATACATGAATATTCTTGGAAAACATAATTATATCTACTTCAAAGTTTCTCAATTGAAATTTACATTTTATTTTTTAAGTACCATTTTGAGATAGCCTTTGCAAAAAGAAGTATCTCAATTACATCTTACTGCATTGTCTAAACTACATACTGGAAATCATAGATCTTTTTTCTGTTATCCAATTTACAAAGCTGCTACATCATAATCAATGTATTGATATTCTGAGCGGAAATCAAATTTTAAAACTATGGTGTCTGCGGATTGGAAATGTCTCAAATTTGTGATCTTATATGTAATTCAAGCATGAAAGGAACAGCAGAAGAGCAAACAAAAATAAAAGTGCTGGTAAAATGTGTAGGCATAATTAACATACTGTTACAATTGATTTTAGTCTTTTTGTTTTGTTTTGTTTCTGCTTTGCACTACTGGTTAGTGAACCCAGGAATATTCTACCACTGAGCTAAATGTTCAGACTTTTTTATTTTTAACTTTGAAACAGAGTCTCACTAAGTTGCTGAGGCTGTCGTAAAACTTGCAATCCTCCCACCTCAGCTCCTGAATCTCTGGATTATAGGGTGCACCACTATGCCCAGCAAATCATTTTTAATAAACCAAAACTTACTCACTTAGTCTCCTTTGCCATTAGGGAAATTTTAAGCCCTAAAAGTAGGGAATATGAGTATTGTAACTTTTTCTGTGACTTAAAATATTGTGAATGCTTATGGCTGAAAATTAAGCAAAAAATAATTACAAATAATTATTGATATTCAGTGACTTTTAAATATCATTTTATATATTACTAATATAGAGCAAATTGTTAATATATCAAACTTTCTCATTTGTGTATTAATTCATTATCACTAATTTTCGGGAAGTACGGGAAATGTTCGTAATCACTACAAACAATAGGAGCAAGTCATCCGGGCCAAAAGACCTTTAGGTAACTTTCACAAGTTACTTAGCACTGAAACTGGTAAACAAACTCACATATTTTACAATTTTATTATGTTGTGGGCTCATATATATCAGTGAAAAAAGAAAAGTTGATTTCATATAGGAGAATAGAATTCTCACCTTCTTTATGCTGGCATTTCATTGTGGATGATTATAGTTATTTTATTGCCAGTAAATATTTGAATACCTGTAGATGTCATAACACCTTAAGTATATTAATAATCAAATATCTGTAAAGTTAGAATTTTGAAATATTCTATTCTTCCATTTTCCCCTTGATTTAAGCTTCTCTAGCTCTTTCCCTAAGCTTCTAATAATTTTTAAGAAAACAAAACAAGGTAGGCAATGATGATCAGCATTGTGGTATGCTGGGGTAATAAACTGCAGGGCAGAACTCTGATTTTTAAATTAATTTTTTTTATGATACGAAATCAAATGTTCAGGAGAGCCATGAAATGGTAATGTATATATAGAGATATGTGCCAAGTGTCTCTTTAAACATTTGGTACACGTTATCTTCAATCTCAGAACTATCTGAGGAAGTACAGTTACCCTTTTCACATTCTCTAGGGGGAAGCAAATTTACAGATCGGTAATGAAATAGTAAAATCACGTAGAGGTGGCAAAGCTGAATCAGAACTGAAAAAAAGGGTATTGAGAATTTATGCTTTTAATCCCTATATCTTCACTGTATCAAATTGTACCATATAGTTGAAAAAAGAGATAGTTGACATTAGCAATTTAGTTAATGAATACTCCAAGTGTTAATTTTGGATACAATAGTACTGAATTTGTGATTTTATGGTCAGGGGTATTCGATTTGATACATCAAAGACAAAAGGCAGGCATAAAGAAAATGTTCATTTCTATAGAGATGAGCACAAGAAACACTTTGCGGAGCTCCAAGGAGAAAGAATTCTTGTTTCAGAAAATCTTGAGGCCACATCCCAAGTCTACCACTTACGCTGTTTAACTTTGGGAAGGTGTCTTTACTTTTCCTAACCACAGATTTCTTTTCTGTAACATTAAAATAATAGAAGTTTTATCCTAGGTTCATCAGTATAGCTTTATGAGACACTGTTTGCAATGTCTGAATAAATATTAGTTATTATATATACACTCACTCTTACAATGTAGAAAAAGTATGGCAACACAAAAATATCAATAAATTTTTAAATATTGAATAAATAAATTTATTAAATTTGGACTAATCAAGAAAACAGTTGTTTGCTTAAATTCCACTGGCAATTGACTAAAATTCTCTATTGTATTGTAAAAACAATAATGAAGATATTAAATACACGTTGTATACTCAAGAATACACCAAAAATAGTAGTAATAAATAAGAATAAGAAAGTGTTTCAAACATTGTGTTGTACATAATTTATATATTTTATTTTATTTTTTAATCACATAAACATACTGAACCAGATTTTATTATTTCAGGGAGCATACTGGAGCTTAGAAAATTCATGTAACAAGGGAAAAATACAACAGGGGGAAACAACCATAGTAAAAAGATGTTCTCCAAACACCAATGTGCCCAACTATGTGGAAAAAATACTCCAAGATATAAAACCATGTGTGGACTTCAACACAATAGTACTGGGAGACTTTAACACTCCTCTATCACCAATAGACAGATCATCAAAGCAGAGAAACAATAAAGAGATCTCCAGTCTAAACAACACTGTACATCAAACAGACTTAACAGACATCTACAGAATATTCCACCCCAAATTGGCAGAGTATACATTCTTCTCAGTTGCACATGGATCCTTTTCCAAAATAGATCACATTCACAAAGGAAATCTCAGTAAATATAAAATAGTAGATATTATTCTGTGTATCCTATCAGACCATGATGCCATGACCCTAATAATTAACAGCAAAAATCATGGCACAAAACACACGTATATGTGGAGATTGAATAACACCCTATTAAATGAAGAATGGATCCAAGAAGACATGAGAACAGTAATTAAAGAATTCTTGGAGGAGAATGAGAATGAAGACACAACATATGGAAACCTCTGGGACAGCATGAAAGCGTTCTTAAGAGGAAAATTTATTGCACTGAGTGTCCACATTAACAATCAGGAGAGATCCCTAACAAATAAGCTTATGCTCCAACTCAAATCTCTACAAAAAGAAGAACGGTCTAATCCAAAAGCCAGCACAAGACATGAAATAATTAAGATCAAAGATTAAATCAATGAAATTGAGAACAAAAAAAATAAAAAGAATTGACAAAACAAAGAGCTGGTTCTTTAAAAAATAAATAAAATTGACATACCCCTCGCTAATCTAACTAAAAGAAAGAGGGAATCAAAGCAAATCAACAAAATCACCAAGAAAAAGTGAATGACCATCACTGACACCCTTGAAATCAAAGATATTATCAGAACATATTTTGAACATCTATACTGCTGTAAATCAGATAATCTGAATGACAGGGACAAATTTCTAGACACATACAACATCCCCAAATCGACACAGGGTGACATTTGAATCCTAAACATCCCAATAACAGGCACTGAAATACATACAACAATTAAAAGTCTTCCAAAGAAGAAAAGTCCAGGATCTGATGGAGTCTCTGCAGAGTTTACCACACCTTCGAAGAAGAGCTAACACCTCTCCTTATGAAGCTTTTCCAAGAAATTTAAAAAGAGGGAATTCTCCCAAACACATTTTATGAAGCAACCATAACTCTGTTGCCAAAGCCCAACGAAGACACTTCAAAAAAAGAAAACTACAGTCCAATATCCCTCTTGAATATCAGTGCAAAAATCTTTAATAAGGTTCTTGCAAGCCACATTCAAAAACACACCAAGAAAATAATTAATTCATCATGATCAGGTGGGCTTCATTCCAGGTATGCAAGGCTGGTTCAACATACGTAAATCAATATATGTAATTCATCACTTAAACAGAATTAAGGACAAAAGCCATATAATCATCTTAAAAGATGCAGAAAGGGCCTTCAATAAAATCCAGCACCCATTTTTGCTCAAAACTCTTGAGAAAATATGGATCAAAGGAACTGAACTTTGTAAAGGCCATATATGCCAAACCCTCAATTAGTATAATAATAAATGGAAAAAGGTTGAAAGCATTTCTGCTGAACTCAGGAACAAGACAAGGCTACCAGCTTCCACCACTTTTATTCAATATAATCCTCAAACCCTGGCTGGAGCAATCAAGCAGGAGGAAATCAAAGGAATAAGAATAGGAAGGAAGGAAATCAAGCTATCCCTTTCTGCTGATGACATGATCCTATATCTGGAAGATCCAAAAAACTCCACCAGAAAACTATTAGAGCTAATAAACAGATTTGGCAAAGTAGCAGGCTACAAGATCAACACCCATAAATCAATAGCTTTCCTATATGCCAACAATAATAAGGAAGAAGAAGAAATTAGGAAATCAGTCCCATTCACAATATCCTCTAAAAGAATAAAATCCTTGGGAATTAATCTAACAAGATAAGTTAAAGACCTCTACAGTGAAAATTATCAAACACTGAAAACAGAAATTGGAGAAAACCTGAGAAGATGGAAAGATGTTGCGTGCTCTTGGTTAGGCAGAATTAATATAACTAAAATGGCCATTCTGCCAAAAGCACTGTATAGATTCAGTGCAATCCCCATCAAGATTCCAATGTCATTCTTTGTAGAAACAGAAAAAGCCATTCTCAAATTCATGTGGAACAACAAGAAACTTAAAATAGCCACAACATTACAAAGCAAGAAAGATGACAAAGGTGGTTTTGCAATACCAGATCTAAAATCATACTGTAGGGCTATAGTATTAAAAATAGCATGGTACTGGTATCAAAATAGGAATGAAGATCAATGGAATAGAATAGAAGACTCTGAGACAAACCCACAAATCTTTAAACATCCAATCTTTGACAAAGGGGGTAAAAATATAACATGGAGGAGAGACAGCCTATTCAACAAATGGTGCTGAACAAACTGGACAGCCACTTTCAGAAAACTGAAATTAGATCCTTATCTCTCATCATACACAAAAATCAATTCTAAATGGATCAAGGAATTAGGAAGTAAGGAAGATATCATACAACTGCTAGAAAAAAATTAGGACCAACACTCTAGCATATGGGAGTTGGTAACGACTTCCTCAACAAGGATCCTAAAGTGTAAGAATTACTATCTAAAATCAATGACTAGGATGCCATTAAACTAAAAAGTTTCTGTACAGCCAAGGAAATAGTCAAAGCAGTCAAGAGACAACCTACAGAATGGGAGAGAATCATGGCCTGCAATCCCTCCGATGGGGCACTAATATCCAAAACTCACATAGAATTCAAAAAACTCAATAACAAAAAGACAAACAATCCCACCAATAAATAGGCCAGAGAGCTAAACAGAAACTTCTCAACAGAGGACATTGAGCAAACCAATGAATACATGAGAAAGTGTTCTAAATCACTAGCAATCAGAGAAGTGCAAATCAAAACTGCCTTAAGATTCCACCTCACTCCAGTCAGACTGGCAAAGATTAAGAATACAAATAATGACAAATGCTGGAGGGGTTGTGGGGAGATACGAACACTAGCGCACTGTTGGTGGAATTGCAGACTGGTCCAGCTGCTCTGGAAAGCAGTGTGGAAACTCCTCAAAAAATTAGGGTTGAATTCACCATATGATCCAGTTATCCCTCTTCTGGATATTTTCCCAGATGAGTTTGAATTAGCACATTACAGAGGCACAGGAAAATCCATGTTCATAGAAGCTCAATTTACAATAGCTAAATTATGGAACCAACCCAGATCCCCCTCACTGGATGAATGGATCCAAAAGCTGTGGTATATATATGTAATCGAGTTCTACTAGGCTTTTATAAACAATGATATTGCATACATTGAAGGTAAATGGATGGCATTGGAAGAAATCATGCTGAGCAAAGTTAGTCAAACACAGAGAGTCAAGGGCAAAATTGTATCCCTCATTTGTGGAGGATGGACCTAAACCCAGGCTCAGGAGTAAAGTAGAAAAACTCATGTATTAAATCCATAGAAGAAAAATGCAAAATGTTTACATTTATGAGATATAGTTTCAAGATATTCATAAGATATTTGAACAAGCTATGCAGCATATCTGTACAAAAATGTAAATACTTAATCCAATTGTCATATTTTGAAGAATATCAAAGGACGATAGGAAGAGAGGAGAAGGAGAAATGGTGGAACTAAGATAAAGCAAGGTACATTCCAAGCAGTTATAAATGTCACTGTACATACTAACTATATATATATATATATATATATATATATATATATATAAATGTATATATGTATAAATATATATATATACACATATATATATATATATAAATGTTCTTCATCGGTATAAGAATTATGTCACTGTATTTGGTTTTTTTAGGAACAATATAGGACCCAGAAAAAGGCAAGGGATCAGGGACGGGAGGAGGGTTTAGAGGCATGTGGGGGGAATATTGAACAAATTGGATGCATCCAGGAATATGTGACAACTAACCCCAACATTATGTAAAACTATAATGCACTAATAAAAAATGTATATAAAAAAAGAAAATTCATGTAACAGAATGTAAACAGTTGAGCTAAGTCCATAATCTATAATGAATTCTAAATCTATGCTTATACTCAATAACTTTTCCACCTCATGATTTTCTTAATTATAGGCTGAAATATGAACATAAGATTAAAATTTTTATTATTTGTGTGTATACAAATGTGTGTGTATGTGTATGCATGTTCTTTTGAGGTTATTAAGTAAACTGTAACTGTTCATTTGTAGTGTAGGATCCATATTTCTCAATTACCTTCCTGAGAAAACAAAATCCTTAGGTATTTTTGCTCTGATCAGAACCAAGGAGATTGTACAGGACAGTCAGAGCTGATATTGTGGCATCCAAATGAAGCAGGTAATTATCAGGCCTCAAGGCCATTTGCACAGAGGATGAAGCATAAGTTTTAAAGGAAGACCTATCCAACACCAAACACTGCATCTCTACTCCTCCAATAATTAATGTGTGATTTTGAAAAAAAAATCCATTAAATATTTTAAGCCTCAGTTTTATCATCTGTAATTTAGGCCCATCCTGCAGATTTCACACGGGTATTATGAGGACTAAATGAAACAAAGCAAATAACATTATTTTTCTTCCTTAACTCTACCTTGTCTATTTTTGTCTTCAGAATGGCAGTTAGTTTTATAGCATCAGCTAAGGAATTAACATGCACAGTGTGTTGTATATCACAAAATAATTTCCTAGTCCACCCTACATATTGCTCTGAAAATTATTGAAGAAGATTTGTATCTGTTTTTTCCCTAAAGTACTTGCAAAAATTTGCCCATCCCCCAAGATATAACAACTGTGAAGCTCACAATTGGCATTCTCTGCAGGTCTCTCTTGTATTATGCTGAGCTGAGTCCAAATTTCAATTATAAACTTTCTGAAGAAGCTTATGATGCTTATCTTGTTTAAAAAACATAAGACATTATGTACTCTTCAGTTCAATAATACTAAGGTTACTGGCATCAGGTTCTTCCAGGATACAGGTTGAAAAGCCATTCATACAAAAATGGCTTTCAAAAACTAGTTTTCAAATAGATGGAATCTCTTTAAAGCTCAGCAGAGTCTGCTCAGACAAGACTTTTAGAGAAAAGTGGAAGTTTCTGGCTTGTGTTCAACCCAATATTATCCTCTATTATTTACAAGCGCTTGGTTTTACAACGTGTTCTCAGATATCAGTTTGCCATTATTGCTCATGCTAGGTCAAAGAACTCTTAAAAAATGAAAGCAAAAAAGAAGAAATGTTCAACTTTATTTGTTAGGAAATAAAACTTCAATCAGCAATTTAGCAACAGATATTTCAAATATAATACTCTGGATTTCTAAGTCCCCTTCCCCACCCCACCCCCCCAAAAAAGAAAAAAAAGTAGATTTTTAGCAACTACCAACAAAACAAATAGCTAAATTTACAAAATGGACTAGAACTGCATATGCTAAGGGCTAGTGGCTAAAAAATTGTGACAGGGAATTCATGCCGAACACATACTCAGGATAGACAGAATAACTTTAAGCACCATAGCAATGACTTTGGGAATGAACTTAATATTGTTTCTGTTTGAACTATTCAATATAAGACCAAGGGCATGTTATTTAAATTCCTAAACCTTAATTGCTATTTGATATGGATAGTAATAAGGGATAACAATATATAATTCATAAGGTTATCATGATAATAAATGTTAAAACCTACTTATAAGACTATCATATTACCTAGTTAATAATAAAGGTTGAATCATTAATAGTTCTTTTTAATTGTTATTATAATTGGGGTTACATGAATTAAAAGGCTAGTTTAGATATGTTTTAAATCATTCTTTAGCTATCACCTCATGTCATAGAAGCCTCTCAAAGCAAATGGAATAGTTTTTCCCTTGTTAATCCCTGGATATTTGACACAGACCATTCTTATCTGGAGACTGAGTAAACATTTTGAAATGTAGGAACTACTTTCCACAAAATACAATTAATTTATCTACTGTATTACACAGCAATATTTTAATCTTTCCACTGTCAATTCATAATGAATGCATTGTAGAATCTACCAAGTTCATTCTCAACTGGTTATCCCTTAACCTAACAGTGGAAATGTTCCATTCTTAGCCCATCTGTGTTTTGCTTTCTCTATGGTACCCATTAAAAAAAGTTTCCTTGCTTTGTAAATTATATAATCAAAACAGAACCTACCTTAATCCTTTTGTGCTACTGTTTCTTTCCTAACAAGATAAGATTTTAGTTTCCAAAACACTTTAATTGTAAGGGTATAATGTAACCCATTTATTTTGGGAGGACACCCCATGCAATAAGGCTCACAGAGGAAAGGATTACTTTTCAAAAGGAAAATGCAATATCTTTATATCTTAAAGATACACAGATGGAATATCTTTTAGATGATACTGGCATTTAATAATATTGAAGAACAATATTCCCAGTCACAAGAAATAAAATATTTTTAGATATTATCTGATGCAAATTACACACATATCAATTTACAACATTTTTTCTAAATATTACATATAATCATAATAGTTAAATGCTTAGATTAGTCCCCGTTTTAAAAGAAATTTCTAAAGCTTTCCTTTAAAATATGCCTTACAATCCAATGCTCATACAAAATAAATAAATGAAATAATTTCTAAGATGTCTTCCTAATTATTTAAGATCTTTTTCTACATTGTCATTGCAGTTTCATCTCTTTAAAATAATAATCATAATCATAATAATAATGAAAAACATGTGCCAAATCATAAGTGTTTTTTATGCAATTCTACTTTCTTATAAAGTTTTTATCAAAGTATTTATTAAGCTTTTCCTCTTATGAGGGATAAAGGTACTTGAACATAGAGTGATAAAGGAGCTTGTGCAAAGTCATATGACATGAAATGGTTGGGTTCAACATGCCAATTCAAGTCCTTCATTCCAGAGACAACTTTCTAAGCTTCATATTATTCTGCTAGAGTTGTGAATGAATGACTTTTCCATTATATATAAAATGCCGTTTTCCACTCATATTACTTGGTCCATGCTACCATAAATGCATGGTATGGTTTCTATTTTTTTTCCCTATTTCTGTTGACAAAATGCACTTAATTCTAACTTACTTTCCTTTAAATAGGTCATATTGTCCCCCCACACACATTCACCTACATGCATAGACATACACATTTCTCACCAGGCACTTTAAATTTCTCAATAGCATACATAATAATGTCAATCAGTAATACTTTTCAACATTTCTTAGCTAATTAAGCATTTGCTTCCTGCCAGGCATTCTTCTCAGCCTTCAACTACAAGGTATTACAATAATGAGGTGAAGGATCAACCCTATTGAGCTTCATTTGCTCTTAAGTTTCAAAAGGGAGCTCTTATCCATCCTATCTCCCTAACAGTCAACACTGCACCAGGCATTAGACGCTCAATGTATTCCTGAGGATAAAAAGCAAGAGGAATGGAGGGAAGGGAAGAATGAGGTTAATAATCTCAGTGAAAGAAAAGTCAACTTTTTGAATTATACAAATCTCCTATACCGTTACCAATCTACTTCAATACCACTACAGAGAGTCAATAACAAAACTGCAAGAGATATATTTGTTAATGCACTGAGTATCCAAAATATGTCAATCTGGATTAATTTCTGTGCTTTGAAGATGATATTGCATTGTGTTACTGGTTGCATTTTGCAGTGCTAGGGATAGAACCCTGGGCTTTGTGCATTCCAGGCAAGCTCTCTGCCTCTGAGCTACATCCCAAGCCTTAGAAGATAATATATTAATTAGTTCAACAAATGAACTAAAAAATTAATTTTGAAACATCTATACTAAAAATTCTTATATTGATTAGTGCTTTAAGGGGAAATAATATCAAAATGAATTATATATAATCAGTACATAAATTTTGAATAACTTAAACAAAAGAGTATACTTATTTATAACTCAATTCAGTAACCAGTTATTTTCTTCTTGCATCTTTATGAAATTGTACACAAATGTATATAGAAAAAGAAATTAGAAATGTTAGAATTATCTGTATTAACCATTATACTGTAGAATTATTAAAGTAATCAAAAATGTTTATGTCTTCAAATACTTGACCTCTAACAAATTTATTGTCCTGATAAAATTTCTATCCTTGAATTGACTATAATTGATTACCTTATAAAACACGGTACACCTATTTTCCTCCGGTAGTTTAAAACCTGTTTCCCACTAACTCATGAGCATGACTTTTTATACAGACTGCCACATCTTTTTCAAACGAAAACTATAGCTATTTTTTAACATCTCCTTTGGAAGAAAGTGAAATACCTTTTTTTTTCCTTGCAGGCTTTGAACAGAGCCTGAATAAATATTTGCAATTCAGCAGTTGTTCTGGGTCTATGCTTTGCAATAAAAGGTCAGAGAATTATGATTCTAATTTTGATCTTATGCTATTTATAGATACTAAATGAAAAATAAATTCCATACAATTTTGTAGGAAGTATTCTGAATGACTTTTGAGTGTAAAAATACCACATTACAGTAATAAAAACAAATATATGATATTTTGACATGTGTGTTTTAAAACAAAATGAATGATTGGTTTGAACATGTATAGACAAGTCTCATGAAGAAATTCAATTTTCTGCCATGACATAAGCGGGCATCTGAGGTCAAATTATTAAGTTTCCTTAAACTACATGGGCTTCTCATCTCTTTAGATATTGTTATAAGTTATCTCAATTTCATGAAAAATAGAAAACCACTTTTTAAAGTTAAATATATAAAGCTACTGAATAAAATAATACATGAAACATGAGATGCAAACTGTGACTTCCTTAAAGTTGACATTTTCAGAAAGGAAGTGGTAATAAAGCTCTATGACTTTATGCTAAAATATAGTTCAAACCTAAGGCAACCAAGATTTTTTCCTCCAGCTTTAAAGTAAAATTGACCAGTCTACAAGTATTCTGTTATTGTACATATCAAGGGTCCAGAGGCAAAATTCCCAAATGGCACAGTCACCTTCAGGGGAATAGCTGTCATATTATATCTTTGCAGAATTTTTTGGCATTTATGAGCTGAATTATCCTTATTATATAAATGCTGCTGGGACATATGATGTATTAAACTGCCTCATATTCAGACTTGTTAATACACAAAGCAACAGAGCCAAGGAAGTGAGAAAGAATGACTTAATTCACCTAGAATATAAAAAACCAAGTGTTCTGGCTCTATCTCCACTTGGACTCATCACACAGAAATAATTATTGATGCAGAAAAGATTTACTTTGCGGTCATACACATTTACAAGTTTTGTATCTTTTGTGTCTTTAAGGTTGAGAAAATATATTCTTATGCATTCTGTCAATTTTAATATCCTTCTAACTTCTGATGTTCATCCTTAATTATATTACTTCTTGAACAGCGAAAAACAAAACATTTTAATGTCATGGTATTATTTTGTGTAATATTTTACTCTGCTTAATAAACATTTTGGAGCTAACAAGGCGATACTTCAGTTAACCTAAAAAATGCATGAACTTTGTATGTTTAAATATTTTTTGAAGTTATCCAAAAATTATTATGAGACTTTTATATTAACTTATACATACCTTTATTTAACAAAACTTGAAATGAGATTAAAAGGAAAGAAATTTATTGTATTTAGAAGATGAATCAAGAAAAATAGAAATATATTAAGTCAATCAAAACGAAGAATATTGGAAGTATTTATCTTAAAATTGGGAAGAAAAGGAGCTTGAGTGGTGGCTCAGTGGTTACAGTGATTGCATCGCATGCATGAGTATACAAATTCAAACTACAGTACCACATATACAACAAAGTGTCAGAGGAATGAGGGTCACGTGAAAAACTGAATAAAAATTGCTTCTTTCTTTCCCTCTCACTGTACCATCTTTCTTTAAAAAAAAATTGGGAGGAAAAGCTGATTAGAGAGGTAGGGAGAAGTGAGTGAGTTTTGCTTCAAATATATCATGAAGTAATGCAATAATCTATAACTACAGTATCACCTAATTCTTACTGCATATATATGAATAATATATACACATAGTACATACACATATACTGTATGCCAGGTCTCATGCTAAGTTTAACAACATATTTTCAGATTTGCTGTAATGTAATCACTATCTTATTTTTTAGATGAAAATTTATGCTTAAATAAATAAATAAAAGTTCTGAATATAACAAAAGAAATAATAAAAAAAGTTCTGAATAGACCTCAACAAAGAAGACATATACACAATAAAGAGTTTATGACAGGATGTTCAACATCAGATGTCATCAGGAAACTGCAAATTAAGACAATGAAACACCACTGCACTTCTATTAGAATAACTTCTAAAATCTAGAACACTGACAATACCAACATCAGTGAAGCAACAAGAACTCTCATTCACTGTTGGGAGAACACAAAATGGCACATCCATTCTGACAGTTTGCCAGTTTCCTGTAAAACTCAGTATACTCTTAAGATACTATCCAGTCTTCAAACTCCTTGATGTTTACACAAATGTATTAAAAATTTAGGTCCATGTTAAAGTCTGCACAGGAATGTCTAATTAAGCTTTATTCATAATTGTCCAGAATTGGAAGCAACTAAAAAGTCTTTCATGAGGCTGTGTTTAAATAAACTGTGCTACCTCCACACCATGGAATATTATCAGTGATAGAAAGAAATAAGCTATTAAGTCACAGAAGACACGAAGGAATGTTAAATGCATATCATTAATTTAAAGAAGTCAGCCTGAAAGGCTACACAGTGTATTATTCCAACTAAATAACATTCTGGAAAATGCAACTATAGAGACAGTAAAACGATTGATAATTGTCAACGGTTAGAAGGAGGGAGGGAAGAACAAGTGGAACACTGGAAATTTTTAGGGCAGTGAAATCATTCTTTATGATAAAATAGTTGCTATGTATCATTAAACATTTGTCAAAATTCAGAATAGGAAACAGAAAGAGTGGACCCTGATATAAACTATGGACTTAGGTTAATAATGTAACCAGTTAGTTCATTGTAACAGATCTAGTACATTGGATCTGAACGTTGATAGTACAGGAGGCTGGGATTGGAGTAACAGGGATTTATAATAATTCTCTGTAATTCCTGTTCCATTATGCTGAGAACCTAAAATTGTTTTATAAAAAAGTATAAAAAGTTTTTTAATTAAAGTGAACACAGAAGTCCTTCACCTAAATGGAATTAACTGACTTTCTCAAGACCTTACTGCTTGTAAGCAGTAAAGGCACTTTATTTCTATTGTTTAACTATTTTGCAGAGCCCTTATCTAAGATTATATTTCATTTTGCTATTCCATAAAGTAGACATATATATGTACCATAATATATATATGGTTAAAATATATTGAAAAATACTACCACATTTGTATCTTTTTAAAAATTTGGAAATTCTGATTTTTTAATTCATGCAACCTTAATCAAAGTTGTTTTATGCAAAAACAAAATATTATAGAAATTTTCTAAATGTTTATTCAATTGGTGTATGTCATATGTATACTCCATGGAATCCTATTTAGCCATAAAAAGGATGGAATCCTGTGTGATTTGTAACAATATGGATCAGAAATGTCAAATAATCCAGGTATGATCTCACTTGTATATGGAACCTCAAAGGTTGATCCCACAAAAGTGGAGAATAGAAGCTGGGGACGGTAGAGGGCAGGGTAGTACGAAGAGGGTTTCATCAATGGATACTAGGTACAGTTAGACAGGAGTAAGAATTTCTGATGTACTAGTACACAGTAGGGAGACCATAGATCTTGATATATTCTGTATATTTTAATAAGCTAGAAGAAAGGACTTTGACTGCTCTCACCATGAAGAAATGATTAATACTTGAGATAGATATGTCTAACTTGATTTAGACAGTATAGAATGTGTGCATGTACCAACACTTCACAAAGTATACCATAATTATGTAAAATTTCATATTGTCATGCAACAATGGAAAAGTAAATTTATTCACAAAATAAAACAGTACATTTAGTTTTTTTAAAAAAAACCTTTTAAAATTTACTTTTCAGGGTGACATTGAAGTCACACAGACAAATTGTATTTTGCTGTTTTTAAATTTATATGCTCTAAACATCTTGCCCACCATATTAAACAGTACTTTGCTTATTCACATAGGTGTAAACAGGCACATTTGTTAGGGAAGACACAGGTATGTTTTCTATGTCATCTAAGCTAATTTCCAGACTTAAGTCTAATCTCAAAGTTTCCATAAACAAAGACGATATTTTGAAATTATTCTCTAAGCTGTGAAAAAAAAATGTCTTCTCCATAATTTGAAGTCATCATTACTGTTTCCACTGCAATTCCCTCTGATGTTGACAACTCTCAGTTATTCATGGGCTGTATTCATATTCCTTTTAATCTACTCTTGCCCTTAAGTAATACATACTGTTTTCTTTTTTTGATGGTTCTGTGCTGGGCATCAAACCCAGGGCCTTGCACTTGCTAGGCAAGCACGCTACCACTGAGCCACATCTCCAGGCCATTATTTTCTTCATCTATCTACAGACATCAATTCATTTAGTAGAAAAATATCTAACAAATTCTGTAAGAAGTACAGGTTAATGTAAAATAATCATATAAGATCCAAGTCTAGGACTACTGTGAGATATTGCAGCATCTTCATGGACAAATGTCTCCATCACCATCTTGAGAAGCACATTCTCCAAGTGGCTTTTCAAGAGAAACAGAAAGCACATTGAAAACCTTAATTCACCAGAGATGGTTTTAATGTTCTACTTATGAAGTTCAAGCTTCAGGGACTCTCACTGGCACAGGTCCTTTCCATTTTTGTATCTTTTACTTCATAATCTTTTTTTTTTTTTTTTTTTTTCTTAAAGAGATCTTTCCTAATATGTAAACTTCCAACGCCACTTTTTGCTCCTGCAGTGTTGAAAGCAATCAAAGCAAGTCTCCCTGGTATGGCCTGCATATGTAATGAAAAAGATTTGACATTGACTTGAATAGGATTTTTCTGCTCCAAATACTTATGAGCACTGGAAGCAGAGCATATAGTCTGCACACTTTTTACAGGTATCACCTATCTCATCGTAATTACATGTCTCATCAGTACAAATCGCCCATTGGACATTATTCTTAACCTGGTATAACTATCACTGTCTTTAACAGTAAGACTGGGAAATTTATCTCCTTCACAATCCTATTCTTCTCTTTCAAGGGGTACAAAATAAAGAGTGACTACTCTCACTAGTATTGCTACCATTAACATTTTAATGTTCATTTTCAGGAACTGAAGCTGACTTATACAAAACTTTCTGTATAGTAAAAGGTTAGACTTCTCCATTTTCTTTGCTGAAAAACTGTATCAGATAAGGATAATTTGGTGTTGTTTATAGAAGGAAAATTGTACACATCACTTGAAAAAAATGTGTTATTGCACTCAGTAGGAGGTAATTGATGGGTTTTATCAAAGGCTATGACACTGTCTGATAGTGTTTTTCAGAGGTCACTTGGGCTGCTCCATCGAGAAAAACACCTGATTGAAGCAAGTAGACCAGGTGGGAAGCTGTGTAGTAACCATGGTGAGAGATCAAAAAGATATTTAAGAGGCAAATTTATCAGGACTTGACAACCAGTTGAATGGTTGAATTTAAAAGGTGAGGAAGACTAGTTACCAACAATTTCTTATTGTTAGTATGAAGATGCACATGCTCTGAAATTTTCCTTGTACATCTCCTAAGGAAAAAAAGATAAAAACAGTAAATCAAATCATAGCCCTTGTTTTCTAAATTTTTTTTATCAAATTTACCTGACATTTCCTTATCATCATGACTGCTAACAGTCTGGTCAGTAGCATGAGAAAAATAATCATCCTCATCTAATCATGTGCCACTAAACCAAGAACAATTACTTCCAACTAAACTGTCTTTCCATTCTGCTAAGTTCAAAAGAAATGTTATGACCGAAGTGTCACCTCGAGTATCAAGTTCTATATCTGGCATTAATTTCATTAATTATAGCCTCTTTGTTTTACTCTTGATCTGCTGACAGAGTACTAATTGGGTCTCAGCCAACTAATCTGATTAAATACATTAAGTTTGAAATACATGATATGCATCTTAACGAAATTGTTTTTCCAAGGCTCTTTTCTGGACAAACAGGTATCAATAATCTTTGGGTGATTTAGTAATGTTAACATACAGCTTTAATGAAAGCCATTCGTTTTCCTATAACCAATCAGAAACTGTTGAAATACATGCATAACTCACCATTGCTTTTCCAAAAAAAAAAGAAAGGAAAATGGGAAAATAAAATTACTTAAGAAAGAGCTCTAATGAGACAAAAATGATGTGTTTTTAAATGAATAAGCCTTATGGCCTAAGCGGTGCACTGAATGAAACCTAAACTGACTTCAGCTGGAGAAATACAAACTAGAAAATACATACTCGGAAACACACACTGGAATTCTGACTTGTATCTAGACAGGCAAATGAGGTACAGGGAAGTGACCTCCTATACCTGTGCCAGCCTTACCTGTTTTTACTTTTTTTTGACACATTTGGTTTACAGCTAATGTCAAATATATGGAGGTAAAAGTGAGAACACAGGCAGCCTCATTGACCTGACAATTTGAATACAATCTAAATCCTTGCCTTAAAGTGAAGAGAAGAGGAATATGCCTAAATTATTCAGATGAAATTAATTCTCTAAACAGGTTTGAGAGCATTCTGAGTTACCTCTTATTTTAATGAATAGTCTGGTCGCTATTAGAATATGTGAAGGAAACAGCCATCTGTCTTCTTCTCTGTTGTCACTTAAAAATCAAATTAGATGAAGCTGAACCAGTCAAAAAATAAAAAAAATAAAATTTGAGCTTCACTCCTTGCTGTACCTACTCTGAGGTCCCATCAAGTATTTTGAATCTGTCATTCACAGGGCAAGAAGGCAAGTCACAGAATCAACATGGTATAGCTGATGAAAAGATACAATCACAGTTTTATTTCACAACTAAATATTATATAAAATCATTTTTATAAAAAGTGCATAGCTGACATAACATGTTTTGATACAGTAAACTGTTAAGTAAATTCTATTTCCCACTAGCTTTTGTTTGAAAAATTCTAAGTTTTTTCTCTAAATCTATCTTTTTAGCAATGTAGAGCAAATGTTCTGGATATTGAAATGATATAAGGTTTCACATATCCTGGGAAAGGATGGCAGATAAACTTAGCAACTACAGACTTCCCACCACTGCCCAAGTGAGCACCGTGCAGGGAGGAGGCTGGAGATGAAATGACCATGCTCAAGCTCTGCTTCACGTCAGACCCCAGGGATCCTGCTGGGCTGAGCTAAGTCTAGCTATTGTTCTCATTGCCATCCTATGTTGTGGGTTTTTAAGCCTGATGGTACTTAATACACTGATTATGTCAAATCCCCCAACCAGTCTTGACAAATCTCCACCCAAAAATGGTAACATTCAACCCACATCCAACAAACTGATGCTCCTAAATATATTGGAAACTTCAAATTCAACGCTCCCCTTTCCCAGCACTTGGGAACTCCCACCCTCTTCCTTCTGCCTCAGCTGCCCTTGCATGTGGGAGGTGGGTAGGCCTGAGATCACTGAGAGTTGCAGTAGGAAAGTTAAAGCTTTTAATATCTGTTTGAAACACTAGGATAGGTTTTTTTCAAGATTCAGTTGAGTGTGGTTTTCAAATGATGGCTCCATGCAGTGTTTTTCTGGAAAATCAGGATTTATAATTTTTAACCATAAACAATAGCATTAGTCATAGCAGTTTTAAGAATTGTGGCATCAAATTTTGTCTATTTGTCTTCTAAGACTTCATTTTAGCATAACTAAAATGACATTTGCAGATGTCAAACTTGTAACTTATTTAATATGATAATAAATAATATAAAGCAATCAAGTACAGAAATGTGATAAAAGTATATGATATTTATTGTAACACACAGATAGACATTTGACCAAATGTTAACATTTACAAATCCTTAGTTACAGAAAATATACTTTTTCCAAAAGTTGATCATAAGAACAAGGGACTTACGTTGGAAAATAAAATTTCTTCTTTTATTTACCATGAACTATATGACCATAAATGTGCTATATTCATTATTGTCTATTAACATATGCTGGATTAGTATACAACACACTGGATCATTCTAACATAGTAAAAGCTTTTTAAAAATAAAATATTTTAAAGACAAATGATAAATTTCTGAACACTTACAGAGTACACTTTCACTGATTATATTTTAAATTTGTTTCTCTCTCCCCCTCCATCCTGTATCCTCCAAATACCACTTGCTGGAGACTCGGAAAGGTGTAAAGTATACTTGTGTTCCAAGCAGGAGTCATCTCTGAAAAGGGGCACCTATCTTTCTCTTCATATTTGCTAAGCAAAAATAGTCTCATTAGCATGAGGCAGCTGTTTAGCAGAACATCTGATTTAGGAAAGATATCACCTTTCCAAGGTCTTAGAGGAGATTTCTTAAAAACACTGAGCCACAGAATCATGATGGACTTTATCAACATACATGACAAAAAGAATGAGGAGCCCTTTCAGGAAGGTTTTCATTGAAGTAGAAAATAATAACAATCATAAAATTACTTGCCAATCAAAAAACTGAGAAGCCAGTATTCTAGTCTATGACTAGAATACTGACTCTAAGAATTAGATTTTCTTACCATAACAAAGATCATATAAATTAGTTAAAAGACATGTTTATGTTATGCTATCAAAATGAAAACGTGAAAGGAAAATAAAAGCAAATTTATTATATGGAAAGGAATGAAGGCTGTGATTTGGCAAGAGGTAGTCATATTAGGGAACAGACTATACCTGTTAGAGAGGGATTTTGGACACTTAGCTAAAGAGACATAAAGGAAATTGAAACACAGGCTCTGAAATGCTCTTGAAGAGGAAACTGTATGGATCCCTGGAGGACCCCCACACCATGTATGCTATTTTTGTTAAGTACCTAGAAATGTATGAAAATATATTAAGTTTAAAATTTTGTTAAATGGAATGTACCTGATTTACTTAAAATCAAATTTGCAGAAAATATCTTGTACACATATTCATATACATATACATATATACATACATATATATACATACATAAATACATATATATATATGTATACACACATACAGGTAAGCTTATTTTTTTAAAAAAGTCTAGTCTAAATATGGTTAACAGAAATGACTGTGCAGTCAATTCACTGTGTAACGTTTTGCACTGAAAATTGCTCTCCAGACCCCAAGTTGTTGGTAGCACAAGGATGTGCTACCATAACCAGCCTCTGAACCATTATTTATGAGCATTTTCACATATTTCAGTAAGAAGACTTTCTTATTCTTCTGTGCAATTTCTAATGATTAGTTAAATCTAGTGTGTACATGGTCCTTAGTAAATAACTCATAAATCTTAAGTTAAAAATAAGAATCCAAGGCTACTATGGGGAAGTTAATCAGAGGCTCAATCTGTCTCTGTCCCTTAGTATATCTTGTAAAGTAAATGAGTATGCAACAATACTAATCAGTATTATTGCTGAGGATTTTTCAATAAATGAGTTTACCATGAATCTTCTTACTGTTAAAATTTGTTTTTAAGCCCTATATTCTTGGTGGAGTGTGTATGTAGAATTAAATTTGCTCGTAGAGGGGAACCACTAATGAAACTCTTATATGAATCACAAGGTCTTTGAGTTTTCATTCTTGTAACTACATCTTCAAAATTGTTCCTTCCAACTTCTCATTTCTCCAGATAATTACACTAGATACTGAAGAGAAATTGATGAGCAAACATGTTTGATCCCCACTCTTACAAACCCTAGAGTCTGGAAAAAATGGTTGTTTAAGTGTAACATTTTAGCAAAGTGTGAAAAATTCCATCCCTGGCACGACTGGCAAACAAAGCTGAGGCCTTCACCCTCACTTATTCAAGGAAGGCAAGTGAGCAGGCTTCCTGGGCTGGGCAGAACACACAGGGTGAAAGACTAGTCAGGAGGAAGGCTGTTCCAGGCCAAGAATTCTTCTTACTAGAATCCCCAAAGGGAAGCCAGAAAAACACCCTGAATGAATGGAGGAAGACCAGTTATAAACAAGGCATAGACTATTAAGAAGAAAGAGGTGCAAGACATCAAGTGAGTAGGCAAAAATGTTAAAATTCTAAGGAGGACTTCGATAAGTAAGATAATTTAGGAGTCAAATCCTTGGTGAAATGAAGAGCTGATATTTAATAAGACTGGTATGACTGTATTAAGAATACATGTCCATATAAATACTATTGCAATGTTATATTCTCAGGTGAAGGGTAATTAAAAGGCAAATAAACTTTTCTCACATTCATGTCTGTTATCACTAAATCAAAGAAAATAAATACACGAATAGGTTTCACTTCAAGGTGGCAGCTCTTTCTTCATCCAAGAATTACATAAGTGCTTCCTTTATTTCAAATACTATGAGGTCATGAGAACATAGATGAATAAATAACACAACCTGCCCAGAATATTAACAAATACCTCACCAAACAAAGCAATATGAATGAAACAAGTAATGCATGTTTACATATTGAGATAATAGGAAAAGAAACCAATTAATGTTGGACATGATAGGTGAGATCAGGGACACTGCTTAAGAGGAGCCAATATACAACTCAGCTGGTAATAGAGAAATACATCACATAATTAGAAGAGCAATAAAAGATAAGGAATCACTAATCTCAAGGATTTACGAAGGCAGCGAGATCAGAGAAAGGAAGTTACACTTGAGTGACGTAGGAATTAACTGTCTGTGGCAGATACCTGGAAAATATTTGTTGGCCCAGGGGATAAAAGACTGAATAAACAAAACCATGAGTTATTACTGGACTTTGGTCATTATTTGAATGTTGGAGAGAGGAGTGGCGAGTTACTATAGTAACTTAGTCCTCTTTACTTTACCCTGGTTCTTTTATTCCTTTGCACTCTCTCTCTCTCTCTCCCCCCCTTTTTATGCCCTCTGTATTCAAATTATGTATCAACATTGCTATTGTCTTTTTTCTTTTTATTATTATTCATATATATAAATATATATACATACTAATTTAGAGTGTTAAAATGTTAAAAGTCAATTCAATATTGCATGAGCATGATTCTATATACTATGTACACTATATACTTTGTGTTACTGCCATATTGATATGATTTTGTTACATAAATTATTAGAAACATCTTTTCATATTCCCAGCAGTCAAAAAATGGATATCATGGGATGGGGGTGTAATTTGATTGTAGAGTGCTTGCCTAGCATGTGCATGGCTCTGAGTTCTTTCCTGAATACCATAAAAGAAAAAAAAAAGAGACAACAAAAGAAAAGAAACAGATATTCTGATACAAAGTTCATAATAATATCTCTCATGTTCAAAAATTACATATATTGAGTATGCTAATACAAATATGTATATTTACAATTTAATTGTAAATGATTACCATAGTGATTATATATTTACATTAATGTTTTAATTAAATATCCAATACTAAATTTTACTTAGACATTCAACTCTTCAACTACTATTTAGTCAAGCTGAAATAATTCTGGTATCACAAACTGTGTTTCTGTCTTCTGTACCAGATTGCTTTATCCAACTCTTTTTTGGTATACTATACCCTCCATTATTGATATTTTAAAAATGGATATTTTATTCAATGATTTGAGCAATTTAAATTATGTATTTATAAATATTTTATTAGAATATTAATAGAAATAATGACTTCTCTAATTGGAACAATGAGAACCTTACTCTTTTAACAAGAGGTATGTTTTGCTTTCCTTTAAATATACCATCTGTTACTCTGGTAAAATGTTCAGAATCTGATGAAGAATATATCAGCTTCATTGGATAAACTAAAGTCAGTTTTTCTTGGTAATGAAGCAAAGGTAAATGGAAAGATATCTATTTTCATTACAATAGTGAATGGATAAAACTTCTGATGAGTTCTCTGGTGTTTACCATACTATAGTTTCCTTTCAAGAAAGAAAATGAATAAAATGTATATAAATTTTATCCTAGTTCGATTAGAGATGCACAATCGCCTGAGTGATTCCTGATAATTATGAAGCAGATAGGTAAAAAATGAAAACTTTATACATCTTTCCTTTAATATTATAATTTTATTCCACATATTAAAAAAAATAAAGCCAGCTATTTGGAAGACTAAGGTGGAAGAATGCAAGTTTGAGGCCAACCTAGACAACACAGCAGTATCCTGTCTCAGAAAAAGATTAAAAGAAACAAACTTTTAAAAATAAAATTGTTTTAAAAAATCAAGTAATCATGAATATAAGACTTATTCCACTTGGATACTTAAGAATCTGTTCAGGTTCATTTATACATATCTACAAATATAATCTAAAAATACCTACCAGAATGAAAGAAATATTCTGCTTCCATGTTATTAGTACTTTGGGGGAGAACCTCATTAATTTTGATAGTCATACTATAAGTAGTACACAGTAGCAATGGCATGCTGAGATGTTGTAAGCCCACAAATAAGAAATCAGCATGACTGCCTCCTCTGGTGTAGATCTCCTGTTAGATGCATATCAATCTTCTAAAAATTTGTACATTCTCTTTCACCTTTTTGGAAGGTCATGCTGCTAGCAATTCCATTCAATCACTCAGTTTCTGAGGCAGGTTGTGCTTTCTTTAAATTATCCTAAGGAAATTTGAAATTTAAATTATCCTAAGGAAATTTGAAGCTACAACTAATAGAGTTTTGCTTAAATTATTATGTCCAAATGATTTTTAGATAGCTTAGATTTGATACAGGAAAATATTTTAAACAAAATTCTCAACCTCTAAACCTTTTCAATAGATTAGTTTCTAATAGCCATTTGCCTAGTAATCTAACTATGAAAATAATGCACTTCAAATAACTCATGTACATATTTTGATTCCTGCATTCATGCTATGATCTCTCATTATTTTTATAAAAACATTTATAACTGGGACTTTTTGAAGAATTGACGAATTAAAAGGTCCAGGGCAAGAGGAGCACAAGACAAGACTCTAAGGAAACCATCAGATTCTAGTTCATTGTGTACAAAGGAACAGGAGCCTGTACTGATAAGCAATGAGGAGTTTGAACATGAAAAATAATAAGGAATACAATTAACAGAAACAAGGATGAATAAAATTCAGGAATTCATAATGAAACTTAAAAACAAATATGTCAATACAGAGACAGTTTACCAAAGCAAAACAAAATAGAAAAATCTATTGCTTGCAGTGGAGGTAGATAGAGTGGCAACTTTTTACTCTTAAAGTTGGGAATTAAAGAGAGATAACCTAAATTCAATCTAACTAAATAACTCTAATTGTTATGGGCATATTTTCTGTAAAAAGTAATCCCAGATTCTAACTTTAAAAAGAAACAACAAAATTATAACATTACTACTATTTGCAACACAAAACAAAATAAATGATTCAGGCAATGATTATCAATGGACACTAAAAACACAGGAAAAAAAGTTGATGGGAAAATTTACACCAAAGCAACCCAGCTATAGCCACCTGCAGAAGTTTTAACCTTTTAACCTCTACCCATCACTGAAACAGGACAAGTACTCAAGTGTCTCCTGATATGATACAGTATTAAGTTTACAGCATCGTCTTTGAAGAAAAGTTTTTAAAATGATGCACCTAAATGGAATCAAGCCATTCTCTTCTAATTCTTAAAACATTTGAATTATGGTATATATTGAATAATGACATGAGAAAACAGTAAGACAAATACAGAATAAAGGGATCTCCCATCCACCAATTATTTGGTTTCTCCAACAACTCAACATTGTGGGAAAGAGTACACTGTATATTTGATAAGAGACTTTGGATTTTCCTGAAGTAAAAAAAGAAAGAAAGAAAAGAAAAAACCTTAGTGAAAGACTGAAAGATATCGTGAAATCAGAATTTCATCAACAGTTTAGTTAATAAGATTATATGACCACTGTTAATTTATTGGTTTTGAATATTGCTCTCTAACAAAGTAAAATATTAATCCTAAGGGATACTGAGTGAAGAATATTATACTATTACTATTTTGACATTATTTAAATAATTCTAAAACTATTTCAAACTAAAAGTTAAGAATAGGGAGACAACACGCAAAGCACATGGTCGGTTTGGTTTCTGACTAAACATGCCAAATATAAAGAGATATATTTTGGCAATTGTGGCAATTTATATATAAAGTAAGTATTAAACATGCTAACTTTTATTAGAGTGTGATATGGTATTGTAGTTAGAAAAGAAATTCTCAGGGCTGGAGCGGTGGCTCAGGGGTTTTGGCGCTTGCCTGGCAAGCAGGAGGACCCGAGGTCAAACCCCAGCACCACGTACACAACTGAGTGTTGGAGCAACTAGGGTCATGTGAAAAACTAAATAAAGTTGTTTCTCTCTTTCTCTGTCTATCTCACTGTCCCTCTCTCTTTAAAAAAAGAAAAAAAGAAATCTCAATACTTTAAAAATGAATACAAGTGTTTAATAGTATATGGTCATTATGTTAAGGATATGATTTAATCCTTCAGAAAAAAAATAGGTACTGATTTTATTTCCTTAATGCTGGCTAAATCTGAGGATGACTATAAGGGGGAATTCATTATAACATCTGATCCACACTGCACTTATTTGAAAATTCTATCAATCAAAAGTCAATAAAACATTCACACTCCTTAACTTTTGTTTGGCCTCAAAACAAGAACAGTGTTCTGGGCCCATCTCAGCCTTTGCTCAGGATTTGACTCACTATATATTATTTGGCATAATAGCTGCCTCATGAGCTTGCTGTTGCAAAGGTCACCTGGTAGCTATGGTGCTGACACCGAGACTGCAGAATTTCACTAAAAGATGCTTTTGCATCTAAAGCTCGACTGATAAGGAATTTCTATTCTATTCAGCAGACTACTGAACTTGAAAAGGTCAAATGTGGCAGCTGTATTTTGTCTATTGTAAAGTTTCAAAAGTTGTGAAACTTCCATGCATGTAATCACATAATAACCAAAATAAAAAAATCAGTTTCTTCAACTTCTATGTACTTAGGAATTATTTAAAAAAAAAACTTAAAAACAAGTATAAAATGGCAGCATAGCAGTATAGTTAAAAGCAGGATTTAGAATCATTTTTACTAGGGTTATGACTTTCATATACATTTCTTTCAAAATTCAGTTCCCTCATCTGATAACAGAGGATTCTGAGAAACAACTAAAATATTACTTCAAAATCACCTAGAAAATATCTTGCACAAAGTTACTATTGAAAGAAGCTGAGCAATAATGGTATTATCTCATTCCTTTTGTTCTTCACATAGATAAGCAGATGTTAATAATGATTGTAGGATAGGATATAAAAAGCCAATCTATATCCAATTTTTTAAAAAAAAAATGCTTATAGTTTCACTCAATTATCATGAGAAAAATAGTTTCCAAGTTAACTCGAAAAAAAAAAAAGTTAACTCTAAGACCCATGCTTCAGGAGAATTTCAGATGCTGAGGAAGGATATGTTGCATTCCATCTTCGGCAATGAAATATTTATTCTAAATTTTCTCATACCAAAACTGGCATACAAATATCTGAATAGTCAAGTGTGGTTAATTATTTTAATAGAACATGGAAGAAAACACTATAGTATAAAAAAGTTTATAACATTTTTAAAGACATATGAAATAAAGGTTGGAGAGGTGGCTCAGGGGTAGAGTCCTTGCCAGGCATACTCAGGGACCCAGGTTTGAACCCCAGCACCACATACACAACTAAGTATCAGAAAAACAAAAGCCAGATGAAAAATTAAATAAAATTTTACTCTCTTTCTCTCTCTCTCTTTTTTTAAACATATGGAATGAGAAATTTTTAATTGATTAATAAATATGACTTCAGATGACTGAGTTTTTACCTTTCATAAGTTTTTTTATTGCCCATGTTTTGACTTAATGAGATAAAAGCAGTTCTTATTTAGATTCAGGTTGCATGTAAGGAATAGAAATGTACAGTAAAACCATGGTTAAAATAAGAGAATAGCATGAAATTAAGGGGGAAAAGATTTAGCAATTAGGAAGCACTTGCCAACAATGAAATCTATTAGAGCAGGGAAAGTTCTCCTGGGGGAAGTCTTATGGACCAAGTCATTTAGGTAGCTAGACAAAATCATCAAAAATAGCATTAAGAGAACAGTCCCTCAAGAGAAAAAGAGGGGTGGGAGGTTGATTAGATAATGTAATAGAACAGTCTCATCTTTAAATTTCGATGATTCTAAAATTATGTGAGATTTTTAGACAGCTTGATCATTCACTAGAGAGTCCTTAATTTCATTTTTTATGACATATCTAATAGGTGAACAGCAGCGCTCATGCAAGCTTGGCTTGGCGTGCTCTCTGGGACTTGGCTTTCTTGCACAGAGCTAACTACAGATCTAATATAAACCTCAATGAAACCAATAATTACTAAGTAATCCCTGTGCAGAATTTCCATCTGACATCTAAGGCTCAATTCAGCACTGCTAATGTAGAATTATTGAAATTTAAATCAGAAGTGTTTATCCAACACTGTGATGAGACGAAGTGATTTGAGACTGCTTATCATGATTAAGGCTGCAGATTGCAGGTTATTATTAGAGTGGAAAAGGAATATGAAATTAATGGGAAGAAGACCAAACATAGGTTCTTATTATCAGGGGAAGAAAAAAGACAGTTTCTTGAACACAATTAATGCACTAAAATGATAGTGGTTTTCTCCTGCTTCCTCATATTAATTGCTTTTATAAATGAGGACTGGCATATTTATGACTTAATACTTCAGGGCCATCCTGACTAAAGTTAAGGCCATTGAGAAATTATATCACAGATAGAAATGACTAACACTGAACTACAGCGCATATCTATATTTCAGGACATTTTTGACAATAATCATCCTAGAGAAATCTGTCTTTCCCAAGACTTATAGAACTGAAGGGTCAATGGTAAAAGTTATTCATATAACATCTGCTGATGTATTCAGAAGTTTCTACCCATTCTTTTATTGACAGAAGTCACAAAGAATATTGCTGATAGACCCTAATACATAATAGTTTATGTTTACTAAATATTATGTGTATATCTTACTGTAGTCACTTGTTATGTTTGCGTTTCCAACAGTTCCCATATTTTAATAGTATTTGCAGATGTGATTTTTTAAATTTCCAGTACTTAGGGCTCTCTTTTATCCATATACTATATTATGCATCACATAGCAGGCATTCCAATATGTGCATTTTTTGAAAGGAAATGTAAAAACCAAAGCAAAAGAAAAAAACAAATTTATGATGATAATGATGCTTTCTTTTTACCTTTAAAGCAGTGATATATGTACTATTATGTAGAAGCCATTTTTTAAAATGTGCAATTTTTTACAACTTTCTATCAGTGACCACAATTGATATTCCCTTACACATTTGACTGCATACAACAGTTTTAAACAACTTTTAACCAAAATTTTAATAGATATTTTAGATAGGTTTTTAAATGTTTGATAATGCAAAATAATTTACTTCCTTATATGTAAAAAAAGTCTGAATTTCAAATAAGGATTTCCTTCATTATTTCATATCCATTTTCTAGATATATGTGCTAAGCAAAATAACACCCTTATAAAATTTGTATTCTAATAAGAATGAAGACAAAAAAGGCTTTTAAAACAAGCAGACCAATTGAGCAACATGATGTCAGGCAGTGTCAACCCTTTGAAGAATAATAAAGCGGTGTAGTGGGCCATGCATTGATATATTGGGTGCCAAGAAATGCTTCCCTGATGAGCAGACGTGTGAATAAAGTGAGCAAATGATGCCATGAAAATATCTATTCCAACAAACTTTCATCAAAGTCCATTAAATGCAAAAGCCCAGAGATGGGTGCAAACTTGTTAAGTAGGAGCAGGAATGGGAAGCCCAGAAAATCCAGTAAGACTGACAGGCAGTAATGAAGGTAATGAATATTAAAAATTGCATCAGGAAGCTAGAAAGGATTATGTTCAAAAAGCTCTTGTAGATGGAAGGAAAGAAATAGAAAGCATAGGAGACAGAAAGGGCATCTGGGGGGGGGCACTCCTGGGGATAATTGCAATATCCAGAATACATACACATTTTATACACATTTTATATTATTTTGTTAAAATCTTGTAAGGTTGCTCAAAAATAAAATAAAATAAAATAAAAATGTATGAGCAGTTCACATCTGCCTATGCATATGTACACAAAAAGTCAGTACTGGGTTAAATCACACATTTTCTATCTCTCTAGCCCATTGATTCTTTCTGGTGAAAATGGGTATTTGAGATAAAGCTATAAATAAATTACAAAGAAGGACACTGTTGAAATCTGACTACAGAATCAATATTAATGTCTAATGCAGTTTTGACAAAAAAAAAAGAGGAGGTAAAATACAGAACTCAACTAAAGAAAACAGAATTTAATTACTACTACCAATGATCAATATGGATTTTTATAGACATGTTAGCTATTGAGGTATTTTAAATTCCTAAATATGCTCTAAAGCTGAATTAATAATATATATGTTTGTCTTTTAAAAACTGAGCTTAATTAAATACATGCTATTGAAGTAGCTGGGAAGACCATATTCCTTAAGGAGAAAAGAAAGATACAGAAAAATATTTTATGTAGAAATATGGCTTTAAAAGAAATGCTTATATTGAATAGAAGTCAATCAAATGAGGCAATTCACCTTCCTGTCTGCTTGATTCCTGAGGGCAGCAGCCACTCTTCTTGCACAATCAACTTGCCATAAATAAACAAGCCCAGCCTCTGTGCGAGTCATGGTGCCTGCTCTCTTATTATTTATGGTTGTGATCTCTTCCGGAATTGCTTTCTTGTTCTAAAAGTATTATGTGTTGTTTCCTATCTTACAATAAATTCTTTTGTTACCACTTTATTCTTAGAATTTAACAATTACGAAGTGTTCTTGAGAGGCACCTTTCATAATGCACATTAAAGCCGTTGATTACAAATTTTCACCTGAAAGCCTTTGAAGGTATTTTTTACTGAAACATTTATAAGGGAAAGACTGAAAGAAGAGCAAAAATAATTTTTATCCACTTCCTGTACTTAAGAAATTTCCTTCCTTAATGTACCTCCTGTTATACCCTACTCTGAAATGTTTTGGGAACTATGGTACTATTCTACCTATACATTTTATTATAGACTATATGTTTAAGCATTTTGTAAATAATTTACAATATTGCTTTTATCTTCAGGAACAGACCCATGTTATCTTTTGTCAAAAGAAACACAATGAGCTAAAAAAAAAATCACTGTTTAGTTTTTTAAAAAAGAAAAGTTAAACCTTTAAAAATATCATTTAGGCAGCAATCCTAACTGATCTTCTGAGATGTAATGACAGAATAGGAGAAAATTTGATGAGACTAGAATCAAGACAGGGTTTAGTTAACCAGAAATATAACATTTGTATAGAATAGCAAATATGGAGACAGCACAACTACATAATCAATATATATGTTTGAAAAGGCTACAAGTTATGACAATTTCTATGGGACATGTAAACCCAATTTGGGAACACAATATTATAAAGATAATACATTTATTTCTGACTCAGGTCGAACATAATGCATTGTTCTTCATATGAGAGGAAGATGCCAGGTGACATAATCATTCTGTAGCTCAAGCTCTCCTATGTGCTGATCATTTTGTCCTTATGCAAAAAGACTGAAGGTACAAGATCAATAAAAAGAGTCTGATATAGTGATCTCTAGATGTGAAATTTGATTCAGCTCACTGGATGATATCAGGATCAAATATATATTATTTCATATTGAGCTGAGCAAATTATAAATCTTACCTCCAAAAGTAAGAAATTCATCTTAAAAGTGGCAGATTATGGGCTGGGGTGGTGGCTCAGAGGTTACAGCTTGCCTGGCATGGGCGAATACTTGAGTTCAAGCCCCAGCACCACATACGCAATGAAGATTCAGAGAAATGAAAGCCATGTGAAAAACTAAATAAAATTGATTTTCTCTTTCTCTCACTGTCCCTCTCATTTAAAAAAATAAAAGTGGTAGATGTGTGTGTGTGTGTGTGTGCGCGCGCGTGTGTGTGTTTTCTACCAGGATTCAGTGAAGTAGACAAAAACCTATAAGAAAAACAGAAGGGGGTAGGTAAAATGTTGGAGATAATATTTGCAAAATAAAGGGCAGGAAGAACCAGACTAGAAATGGCACCCAGACCTAAGGCTTTGGGTATGATGGAAAATTTTGAGAAATATGTGCAGCATAACTCAGGGGCCTGTGGATGACGTGGGCTACTTCAAGAGATCCTGGGTGGTGTTTCTATCAGCAGCTCTTCAACTGGAAGTTTCCAGGGCTTCCTATACTTTGCACTTGGAAGACTGCTGTGGTAGGCATAAAGTGGGACATGGCTGCAAACTGGTTAATGAGGAAAACTACATTCTAAAAAAGATGGGACTGTACCTGCTGAATAGCAAATTAAAGAAAGAAACTCTGCAGTTATCCAACAGTGACTAAGAGTGTGGTTTCTAGCTACTTAGCAGCTATGCCACCTGTGCTTTTCCAACATCAGTTCCTACATCTGAGAGACAGAGACAAGAGGAATAATATTAACACTTGTGGAAGCTGCCTGGATTAGTGGAGACTTCAAATGTAGAACCCTAACCTACAGGAGACACACCGTAAGCACTCACTCAGTGTTCGTGAAGCTTTGATTCACAATATTCAAAATGAATCTTTTACTGACTTTTCCCAGCTCCTTTCTTAGGCAATTTGACATGTAACCTGGCAGAGCAGATTATACTCAAGCCCTTTTCATAGTTCTCCACCAGGTCATAGGAGAACCAAAATAAATCAAAATAACCTTTTGAAGAGCCCACATCAGTTCCTGAAGTTGTACTATGCCTGTAAGGATGAGAAAACAGAAGATTCCCGAGTTACTTTTTAATTCTATAGCTTAAAAGAACAGGCTTATTCTGCAGATCATAACCACTGCCTTACACTAATGTCAAAGTCCTAAAAGAAATACGAAGCAGGGGCTGGAGAAGTGGCTCAGCAGTATTGCGCTTGCCTGGCGTGTGTGAGGACACGAGTTGGAACCCCAGCACCACGTACACAGCAGAGTGTTGGAACAATGAAAGCCACATGAAGAACTAAATAAAATTGATTGTGTCTTTCTCTCTCTTTCTCATTATCCCTCTTTCATAAAAAAGAAAAGAAGAAATACGAAGCAACTTCAGAAAGTCCTTAATTTGTCTATATTATAATTCAAAAGACCATAGAATTCACAATAAAACTGTCATGAATAGCAATCCTATACTAGGAAAGCTTCAAATGTGATTTTTAAAACATTGTTTCAAAATTAAAAGCACATATGACATACATATACATATATATATTTATAACATAATTTTGTCCTAATTCTTATTTTTATCTATAAATTTATATCCATTCTATGTCCCACACTCTATGATAAGGCAGTTTGTCATAATGTCCTTAATTAAATGATTACATCAATGCCTATTTGGTTCTATTGAGATTTGATTAGAGCTGCATTAATTTTTTCAAATCAACCTGTACAATATTACCTTTATAATAGTGGTTCTTCTAATCCAAGACAATGCTATTCATATTTTTATATAATCAGTCAATAAACATTTGTTAAAGAAATTGAGTAAATGTTACCCAATTATTTTTTTGCAATGCTATTAAAATAGGAAATAAGTATTTCTTTTTCATTTTATTTCAAGTATTTTGTATTTTGGTAAATAATATATTTCTCTCTATGCAATTGTGTTTAGTTTTCTTTAGAAATATAATGAATGGGATTTTTTCTTTTGCCACACAATTGAAAACTAGGGAACAGTCTGCAGACACAGGATGCTTTACTATTTTTTTTTTTAATTTTAATTCTAAAGAGACCCTCAAGCAACAGGGGCCAGACTCTTTCTTCCTTAAAGTAGAATTAAATAGTCCACCATTCTCTGCTCCCTGCAATTTTTCTTGCCTATCTACTTCAGTAGGTAGGTTGAAAAGCGCAAACCTGGATGATTCTCAATACTGAGGGCTTGCTGGAGCAAAACATGGGCGTAGGAGTAACAGCCATGGTGTGTTGGATGGATGCTCAAGGAGTGCATAGGGGACAAAGAGGCACAAAGCTGCTACTCTCCAAGGACATGATGGAGAAGAGTGAAATAAAGTTTAGAACAGCTACCAAACACTAACAGTTCCTAAGGAAGTACTTCATTGGAAGAAACTCGTAGAGAATATGGAACCAGCTTGTGCTCCTTATCCTCCTCCCTATAATGTTTAACATAACCTGTTATTTGACACCTACCAAGTCTCCTATCCTTATTCTGACCTGGAATTCCAGAAGATGTAGAAGCTTTGATTCTGAGTGATTATATCCTGACCTTTCCCCAGAGGGATGCTAAGTACTTATTAAGTGTTTAATAACTGTAATAAATACATAAAAAAAGAAAAAAGTGGTTCAGTTATTATCTCACACAGGAACAAATCTTGCCAACCTATTTTTACTTTGGATGAGAGGATGCAAGACACATGAAAAGAGATCACAAAAACACGCTGTAAAATAACTTTAAAGTTGGAACACCACAAGAAACCCTCATGGACTAAAGTCAATGAAATGTCTTTTTTATTCGAAGTTTTACAAAAGTCTGAGCATTTGCCAGAAAAGAAAGTTTTATGTATTTAGATCTTAGTCTTTATTATAATTTTTTCTTACTTGCCTAAGAAATAGCTTGGCTACATTGAGTTTAAATACATATTTATATTGTATTTCCAGCTACTTAATTTGAGCTTAATTTTATGTTTTAATTCATTTGGATTTTAATTTGGTATGTTTTTAATTTTTTTCAAAAATTTTTTTAAAGAGTGAAGGATAGTGAGAGGGAGAGAGACAGAGAGAATCAATTTTTATTGAGTTTTTCACATGCTTCGTTGCTCCAACACTTAGCTGTGCATGTGGGTGCTGGGGTTTGAACCCCTGTACTCGTGCATGCTGGGCAAGAACCATAACCGCCGAGCCACAGCTCCAGTCCCCTGCTTTTAAATTTTTTCAAATAGTTATACATATTTTTAAAATAAAATTGATGCCAGTTCTGATTGCATAGGCCTGTAATCCCAGCAATGCAGAGGGCTGAGGCAGGAGGTTTGCAAGTTCCAGGCCACAGAGCAACTTAATGAGGCCTAAGCAACTTAGCAAGACTCTACCTCAAAACAAAAGGGACTGGGGATGTAGCTCCATGATAAACCACCCTGGGTTCAATTCCTGGTAACCATAAAAATAAATAAACAAATAATTAAAAAATAAAAACTTATTTGAAATGCCAGTTTTAGGAAATGTTCAATGTGTTTCTGGGTTTTCTGCCTCTATTAACTTCTCTATTCATAAGACAGCAAAAAGCACTAGTCCTTTAATTTTTATAAATTGCTTTATTAATTGAGTGCTATAACAACCTATGTAGTGCCATATAATTTTTAACATGTCTTTGTCTTTTTGTTTTACTTCTTTGTTTTAATGTAGAAAGTCGTCTTAATCACTTTTAAAAGTATATTTAGTGGTCTGCATACAAATGTTCCAGTTATGGGATAAAGAAATAAATTTAGTTAAAATGTAAGTAAAATAAATATACACATGCAAGGAAAGTATGTGTATCTGTAGGTTATGTGTGTGTGTGTGTGTAAATATATATATATATTTATATACATACATACAAATACATGGATATATATACATACATATACATTCATACATACACATTTTATGATATAGAATTTTACATATTATATGTGAAATAAATAATGCTATTTCTTTATAAATCATCATATGAGTATAAAAAACTGAATAATTTTTTACATGATGTTGATTCTTTGAGCATTTGACCCTCACAAAAAATCCTTGTGCATCATGCACCACTCTATAAAGTATATTGTTGCTCCCTATTGAATGCATTGTCAACACTGATTTAAGTTTCAGTTTCAAGTTCATTAAAAAGGAAACAGATATAATTGCTCCCTCTGCTTCTGATAG
Organism: Aplodontia rufa; assembly: GCA_004027875.1. Taxonomy (NCBI): domain Eukaryota; kingdom Metazoa; phylum Chordata; class Mammalia; order Rodentia; family Aplodontiidae; genus Aplodontia; species Aplodontia rufa. The sequence goes on along the minus strand of PVKS010009575.1, from coordinate 14,709 downwards.
AAAACGGATAAATAAAGGAAAACCTCAAGCCCAGGCTTGAAAGGGTCAAAGAGTTATACAGACCTATTTTGAACGCTTGGAATTCAACCCTAACTTTCTCAGCCACAATGGTTCTTTTTCTATATCTAACAACAACCGTGCATTAGCTTGGTCAAAAGATGGCCTTCATTCTTGTTCAGACATGTACCTTCTTTTGTTGGGCTGTCATCATCTTCAAGTTATAAAGGAAATGATCATTGGGTTGAAGGCACTATTCCTTCAGTTCATGACAGAAGTCCACGTGGGGAAAGGTAGTGGATAGAATGCCTCTCTATAAAGTTTAGTAAAGTAACTTATCTCTTTTCCATCTGATTTTCCACACCAAAGGTCTGGGTGCACAAAGATGATGACTGGATAAAATAAAATTTATAGTTACTGGAATTGCACATATTGCTTTTATGGGAGTGTAGAGAAAGTAACAAGGCCAGTGCCCCCTGAGCACAGGAGAGCTAGAGCAGAGAAGGTCAGTAATAATCGTTGGTCCTACAGAGGCACCCCTGAAGCCTTTCTCACAGCAGAAAACATCCCAGTGCTGCTCTCCAAAAGGGCAACATTTGTTTAAATTTAAATGACTCCTATCTCTGCAATCTAATCCCCCACCAAATGGTGATTATTAGGATTTGATACAGTCTCTATGACTTTATCAATCAGTCAAAAGAAACATTAAGAGGCAGCTTCTGCTCCTGTAGCTCCTATGGAAATATCTGTCACCACCATTAGATGTCTTCCCATTCTCATCCCACCCATACCAGTTGGTCATCCCATGGGATAGGTGATGCAGGTTATATACATAGGAATATTATAAGTGAGACTGACTTCTCTCACAGGGCCCCTTCAAAGACGCAGAATTGACAGAAATCAAGGACAATAAGGTTTACCAGCTGACCAGAACACCACATTAGCAGCATCATCAGTGTTTGACAATGCTTCCTAACTGATATGGGTCACACTTGCACTGAGCAACCACTACAATTGACAAGTCCCTTCCAGGAGTACATGTGCCCCCAAAACTCTAGTGGAATCTAGACATTAACTGGTCTTTTCTCTGACCTGCTGTAACCTATACTTAAGAAGTAACCATAAGAACCTTTCAAGTGCTTAATAAAACACTACCGGTAAACTATGTAACCCTCAGTGACTATGGGCATCTCTCTGAAATGGGCTGCCAGGAGTCAGAAATGACTTACTGGTTATGTTCAGTCTTCAGGTGCTTATCTCTGCAGTAGAACACATCCATTTAGAAAATGTAGTAAGAAATATGCTCCTGCATTTAGTTGAAGTTACAAATGATAGCACTCTGGATAGAGAAAGCATTTATATCAGCCTGAATTCACTGGCCAGGACTGTCATGGAAAATGGCACTGTTTTAATGCATCCCTTTTTGAGGCCAAAGTGAAAACTATAAAATCACTAATATATTTTTCTGTAACTGGATTAATTCCTCTGGACAAGAGAATGAGTCAAATCAAAAATTTAAAAAGAAAGCCATGCTTCTTTTTAAGGTTTACATGATGCTTATAGGATTTTTTCAGTGGACTGAATTTGGCACACCGGGGGCATGATTAAGGTCAAAAGTGCAGGCTGGCTTCATCTTGTGTGGAATCATGTTGATAGTGGTCTAAATTAAATGTTGTATAAGACAAATGGACCCTAGCAGTCCAGACTCTGTTGATAATATTAATCAAGTGGCCCAAAAAGTGATATATTTATGTGGAAATTTGAGTGCAGCTAAGAATGCAGAGGGTCAGGAGGTTCTTTGGGGATAGGCAGTCCTCCAAGGCTCTTAGCATCTTGAACATTCTTGCTGAGTATGCCAACCTTCAAAGTTTATCTGTCTTCTGATACTGAGCAGAGTTTTAGCTAGTCACATAAGCTACTAAGTAGGTCAGGTTCACCACTGTATGAGAACTGAACTGCTTGCTTTGCAGGGGGAAGAGGATCTGTGTGTCTGCCCCTTGCTGAAATGTTTGATACTCACGCAAAAAAAGTACTAGGCTCTTAGTTTTGAGTTCCTCAACTATGAAATAAACCTGTGGCTTGTGTAGCACCTATCTTGTTCCATCACATTGCCACAGTGGAAGTTGGAAAGTAAGGGGGACAGAAACAAGTATGCTGAGCTACCTGATCTGCCATTTGTAATAAAGTCATCTATTTCTGACCCAGGAATCTTGTATCTTCTGTCAGTACCCATAAAATGGTGAAAAATTGATTTGTCAGACTGAAAATATGATAAAATCAAATTTAAGAACCTTCACAAATCTTGGAGAAAAAACATTTATATCTAAATAGGACATAGTTACATTTCATTTCAGCATCTTTTAATCATTTTCAAATAAATGTTGTATACAAACTTGTAGCCTCACAAAACCACACTAGGTAGAAAGTACTAGACTAATATTTAAATCATCAACACAGACACAACTGTTGTCTAATGCTTCTCTGTATGCTGTTGTATTTAAAAAAATAGAAAATTTTACATATTATTTTATATAATTCTGCTTATTAATCATCAAATATCAAACATTTTAGTCTTATATTCTATATCAGTAATCACTTCATGTAAATTTGACACATTTGATCTTTCTTCTCTTTAATTTGTGTATAATAAATAAACTTTTTTTTAAAGAGGGAGAAAAAGAAAAAGAATCAATTTTTATTTATTTTTTCATCTAGCGTTTTTTTCCCTTACACTTAGTTGTGTATGTGGTGTTGGGGTTTGAACCCGGGTCCTTGGGCATGCCAGGCAAGGGCTCCAATTGCTGAGCCAGTGCTCCAGCCCGAAACATTCTTAAATTACTTAATCATAGCATGTCCATGTAATACATAATAATCTGTTGTTTGAAACAGTTAAAGGAAGCTGATTTAACATTATAATTTAAATCTATACAGACAACAGTCTTTTAATTGAAAAGTTTTAGAAATATAGATGTCAACAGTTTACAAAGTAAAAAGACAGTATTTCAGTTCCTTTGGACCAAATTGTAATTCATATGATGCACTGACTTTGAAACTATCCCTGAACTACACTTCAATAGTTAATCAGAACAAGAGAAAAGCAAACTTTTTTTTTTAAGAGAGAGAGGGACAGTGAGAATGAGAGAGAAAGAAAGAACAAATTTTATAATTTTATTTAGTTTTCCACGTAGTTTTTGTTGCTCCAACACCTTTCTTGTACAAGTGGTACTGGGGTTTGAACCCACGTCCTTGTGCATGCCAGGCAAGTGCCATTACACCTGAGCCACTGTTCTAGCCTCAAGAAAGGCAAACTTAAAATCATTTCAACGTACTATTAAAATGTTTTCTGTAACATTAGAAAAACCAAAAGACTTTAAAACACACTATTTATGAGTACAAATTTGTTCAAATGCCAAGATTTCTTCATCCTAGATGGGGATTATGCTGCCCTTTCTGAAATCTCTAGCCACTTAGACCATTTTAGCACTCCAGCCAAACCAGGATGATAGCTACCTCTTATCAACATCAAAGGAAATTATCTAGCCCCAAGTTCCCATTAATTTATTTAGCCCTATCAACATGTGAGGCCAGGGTTTCTATAAAAAAAAAAAACTACTGAGCATTAATCCCTGTTTTGCTTTTGTTGGTTTATCTAGTTATTAAATACAACTCTCATAATACATTTATAAATTGTAATTTTTTATTTCCACACCATATACCAATAGATGCATGGACTTAAAATTGTTCATTGTTCTCAGGATCTCATTCTTTGTCTTTCAAAGTACTAAGATGGTCCCCATTGGAAGTTTCATACATCTTGCTCTACGCCTCTTTATTCTTTTCTTATTGTACTTAATATTTGTCAATTTAAAGTTAAATTTTAAATTGCATCTGATTATTACATTCTGACTTCTGATTTGGAAATGAACTTTTTGAACACAATCCATCTATAACTTGGAGAGACTCCTTAGAATTTTATATTTAAATACAGAACTCAAATGATGTAATAATGAAAAATTGATAATGTGCAAATATTTCCTATTATAGATTATTTCATGTTTAATGTTTAAAAAGTTTAGAAACTTGTCATATATGGGCAAATACATCTTCCATTTGGGAATGTGGCTTCAAGTCTGACTGACCTAGATTTCAAGATCATCTCCATTCTTATTTAGTGTATCAACTTGAATAAGCTCCTTAACTCTTCTCATCTTGCACTATTCATCAAGAAAATGTAGATATTTCCTACTTTACACAGTAGTATATAATATAAACAGTACCTTGCCTGGTAATTGGCACTATCTTCTGATTAAGTCAGAGTTTTTATTTGAAAACATTTTCAGCACAAAATTTAACATAAGAATAGAATGCTTATAGTGATCTAACAAACTATTAAAAGCAACAACAAATCCAATAATTCTATAAACCACAAGTGCTATATTTCACATAAAGCATTATCATGTTAAGAAAATAAACCTTTACTGTGTTCAGAATATATAAATCACACAACTATGTTAGGGTGAGTTAATAACAAGTGGAGAGAAGACCATTTAGGAGGATTTTGTAATAGTTCTAGAAGCAAATTATGAGAAACTAGAAGAGCTTAAATAGTGGAACAAAAATATACAAATATACATAGAATATGACATTAAACAGAAGGAGCAAGGTAAAAAAGAATAGGATGGGCGGTTTCTCCTTTCATTTCTTACTTTGCCACTTCTCCACATTGCAGTGTGAACTATCTGCTAGGTAATCAGGAAGTAAAGAATTTTCAGAAATGTGGAAAATGAATGAAAATAAAGAAAGGTTTGTCTGACTGATGATAAAAGGTAATAACATAAAATCAGGAACAGCTCAGGTGGTACTTTGCTGGTTTTCCATGTTAACTTCCATCATGTCTGAAAAGTTAGCCTTTGGCATAGGTATTATTTTTACCATTTTACGGATAAAACCAATGCACAAAAGTCAAAATTCTTTGCGAGAAATCATAGCTAATACAATTCTTGGCTTTCAATGTATTTTGAAATAACCTTCGTAAAATGCTGAAATCATTCTTATAAATATAAAAGATTTTCTAAAAAATAAGCTTCAATACCTTGGCATACCATGTGTTGAAATGCTATTAAGACTATATATCACAAATGTTAGATTTTGGGGCTGGAACAGTGAGTTGCTCAGGAGTTACAGCACTTGCCCGGCATGCACGAGTAGGCGGTTTCAATCCCAGCACCACAAACACAACGAAGTGGTAGAGCATCAAAGGCCACATGAAAAAATAAATAAAATTGATTCTTTCACTATCCCTGTCCCTTTAAAACCAAAACAAATATTAGATTTTGCAACCTTTCTTATACTCCTTTTGATTTTTCCTTCAGTTCAAAAATGATACATAAAATGTCATAAACTTCCATAGCCAGCATATTATTATTCATTCACAACCTTATCACATTATTGAAGTTTCATCTGAAATGCAGTTTTAATCTTGACTATATTTCATTTTATGCCACAACATATCTTTATTTCTCTATGCATCTTGTCAACAAGATGTTCTAATTAGCTGTTCTCATTTTCATTTCAAATCCATCCAAAAAAAAATAATAATGTCAGTACATGCTCATGTAAAAGTCCATATTTTGGGTTCAGAATTTAAGTGTTAGGTTTTTGAATTAATAATTAAAGAGATATAATAATTTAGTTCAAGAATCAATTGGGTGTAGTCATTTCTCACTTGCATGGGAAAGAGTATGACTTGCTAACCGTCATCCTTTTTCCTCCTTTTTCCACCACACTTGGATTAGGCACTAGGTATTTAATAATTCAATGCACTGAGTCATCAGCATTCCTTCTTTTGTTATCTCTCTGTGCTAATCATTTTGATTTAAAATCAGTTTATAAAAGACCAATATTTGTGGATGATCTTCTACTATTCATAATCTTATTTTTTAAAATACATCCATATTTAATTCAATTCTAATGTCATGACTTACAAAATACACATTTTATAATTTACTAGAAAATATAAGACATGAAAAGTAAGTAATTTGCTAAAAATAACTTTTTTGGCTTCCTAAACAATATATTATCTTTTAAAAAAATCAATTAACGTAGTTGTTTAAAGCACTCCTTATTAATACAGTCCCCCAAATTTAAAAAATCCACAAGTTTGTTCCCTGAGTAATACAGATGTTCTTCAAAATACGGGCACCAAAAAGTTACAATTTACAAATATTCTCAGCTTTTTATTTTCGTTTTTTAAATTTTTTTTTTTTTTTAAAGAGAGAAGGACAGTAACCGAGAGAGAGGGACAGACAGAGAGAATCAATTGAGTTTTTCACAATGCTTTCAATGCTCTGACACTTAGTTGTTTGTGTGGGTGCTGGGGTTTGAACCTGTGTACTCAGGTATGCCAGCCAGACAAGCGCCGTAACTGCTGAGCCACCGCTCCAGCCCTCAACTATTTCTTTAATACCTTTCTTTTCACTACTAATTGCAGTAGTAGAATTCTATCAGTTTGGTTTAAAAGCCTTTAAGAGAGCAAAATCTACAATCTATAAACCATTTTTGCTCAATCTTAATTGGCAATCCCTCTTTCCCTGCCCCCTAAAAACGGAGGGGGGAAGTGATTAGTGCACTTTTAAAGTCACTGAAAAGTTAGAAAGTCATATATCAATGTCACCTTCAATTCCTTACCTTATAAAATAGCTATTCTAACATGTATTTTGCTATAAAACTATTAAGTAACATTTACATAAGAAACATGTATGTGTGTGTATATATACATACAAAGGGAATATACGAATTCTATTTCATTCATCATTCTTTTTTTTTTTTTTTTTCTTTCCTATAACCATGGGCTTCAGGATTTCTGGAAGAAAACCAGGGATGTGAATCATTTAATTGACAGAAAAAATCAGCCATGCTAAATCATGCAAGGATGCATTTAATCTTTTAAATAGAAATGCCAATATATTTAAAAGATAAAATTATTATTAAAAACATGCAATCTAAATTTTGGTTTCTGAAGGACTCTATTCCCTTGAAAACATGTGAGGATACACAACTGTATAAAACTGTCAGTACTGACTGAAACTCTGTGAGATAACGGAAACTAGTCATGGCAGGGACCTGAGTACTGGGCAGCCCTGATCTTTTCTGGGGTCCCTAATCCAGGCCAAGATGAGCTACAGCTTCTTCCATGAGCACCCCTTTTCTGTAGCCATCAGCACTTTCTACTTCACAGCAGATAACTGGGACAAGAGAAAGCTGGAGGCATAGTGCAAAAGGGAAGTGATTATGAAAAAGAAAGAGAAAAACCTTTAGAAACCCTGGAAACATCACATAATGAGTAGCAGGCTCTTTCATCACATTTGGACAAATAGCTGAATATTACTCCTGACTTAGAACCACCATAGGAATCAAATAACCAAGCAGAGGAAAATCTTGAGGCAGCAGCTTTACAGACACAAACAACATTAATACACCAAGAAAATGAAGATAAAACTACTTTTTTTGTCATTCTGTTTAATTCAACAAACAAATATATATATAGGATCTATAAAAAAACAATAGTAAACAAAATAAAGAATAAATTTGCTAATAGTTATGATTATTTGTCAATCATTCTTTGAAATGCTAAACATACATCTGTTCATTTAATTTCAACCATAAACCTGTAAAATCAGTGGTATTTTTATTTTTATTTCATTGGTCAGAAAATAAAGAGCAGAGAAATTAAGGAAAATGACTTTCCCTGAGTCATACAGCTGATGAGAGTGGGTAACAGTGGAACTTAAACTCAGCCACCTGGCACCAGGATGAACAGGCTTAATATTACATTTTACCTCCTATATCTAAGGTCTCAAAAAAGTGAGAATATCTGAGATATATTTTAAAATATCTAACGGGTGCCTCCTCCAACTTAGGACGCAGCCAATTAGGCCAGGTGGCCATGGGGGAGGAAGATTGTGGGGCTTTTCTCCTCTGATGCTTATGATGCCCCACACACCCTGCTTTGATATCCATCTTCCAGCTATGCTTTTGTACATTTTATTCAAAATATAATCTATACAACAACTAGAATCTTCCTCCAAAAGCCCTATGGAAGAACGAGCAGCAAAAAGCAGCTTAAAATTGTGAAATATGTATTTTTTTAAATAATTCTTTGGCGCTGTTAAGCTCTGTGAAACAGGAAAATGGACCATAAGGAGAAAATAAGCTAGGATGAATAAGATATCATAATGAAGTTGGCAGAAATAAGGAGTAATGCAAAAAACCCTAAATACTGAAGCTCAATTAAAATTCATATTCAAGGCACTAAAAAATAGAATTAGAAACTGAAAATCAGCGACATGAAGGTGAAGCACAATAAATGTTTTGAAAACATAGAAGTCAGTTACTGAAGGAAAAAAGAAACATGAGCGATGAGGGGGAAGGGGAATGGAGGTCACACCTATGCACACCTTTCACTATTCCACAAAGACTTACTAAACATGTACCTAAGACTGGCAAAATCCTAAAGCCTCTTGCTTCTAAAATTATGCCCATATTTTTATGGAATTCACAATTTGAAAGAAGCAGAACTCATCCTTGCTTTTCTTGAATTTTAAAGAACTGTAGAATAATCTGGAACAACCTAAATTATATTTAAAGATATTTTTGTTTGATGGTACTGGGGACCAAACCCAGGAGCTCACACATGCTAGGCAAGTACTCTACCACTAAGCTAAATCAGTAGCTCTTCAAAAATTTTAATAATAAACTTTCCAGAGCTGGGTAGTGGGGAGGACCTAAATCAATAGATCAAGTTTATAATGAAGTACAGACAAACATCATAGAAGGGAACAAATAAATGCACATTTTTGAGTTCAAATGTAATAGAAACATTCTCTTTAGTGTAGAGTCCAGATATCAGCACTGCTAACTCCTCTAACCTCTTTCAAGACTTGACACAAAGCTCATCTTCTGATGGACTCTGTCCTGACCTTCCAATTTAAAATCGCAACCTTCTCCCCAAGTCCATTCCACATTGACTTTAATCATCCATAACACTGATTATGCATAAAGTACTATATATTCTTACACATTATGACTAGAATGTAGCTCCATGTGGGCTGGGACTTTTTAAAATACTGGTCAAGGATAAATCCCAAGAGCAGAGCAGAGAAGCTGATGCACATTAGCTTATTGGTTAAGTATTCATTTCATTAAGGAGTGAATTACCCAAGAAGGGAATAGAGGGAAATTTACACACTCAGGAGGAAATGCTGGGTTTATGTACTGATAGAAGACCCAGAAAAGTGCTTGAAGTGGAAGACTAGAATCAAATGGGGAGAGAGACTTTTATTCTAACTCTAGAGATAGTTCCAAATGGCAAAGCATTTATGTTTTCAGCTATCTAAGATGAAGGAAAAATGGGTAGTTGAATCCAACATGTAGAGCTTTCAGAACGTTGGGACGTGTTTAGACCGCTGTCTTCTCCATCATCCACCTCATTTCCTGCAATGTTTTCTTTCCTTAACATTTTATCATGCATCATTTTTAAATCTTATGATTTCTTTTATTTTGACTGTGGAATCTGTCAGATTCATATAATCATATACATAATCCTGAAAGTCACCATTTTATGTATTTAGCCCTCTTTTACTACAAACACACACACACACACACACACACACACACACACCTCGCGCACATGCAACACAATCTGTTCTCCAGCCACACCACTCCTATTCAACACAATGCCAGATATAAGGCATATGGTTAAACTTAAAAGATTCCTACACAAAGGTTTAATACTTTAAATATGTAAACTCTTCCCCAAAATACCTCTGAAATTCAGTGCAATCCTAATCAAAATCTCAACACTTTTTTTTTCTTTAGGAGTACTTGTCAAGTTGATTCTAAAGTCCATCTGGAAGAAAAACTGTGCAAGAACAGCCAAGATATTTCTGAAAAAAACAGAATAATAAAAGGAAACCAGCCTTTTTTCCTATCAAAACATGAAAGTTACAGTGATTAATACAATGTGGTTTCAATGATGGCATATATCAATGAAGAACATCATCTGTGAATATTGTAACCATGATTACTTGCTGCAAGTTCACCTAGCATGCTTTTAGAAGATATAATTTGTTCTTCTGTGACTTGCTTATTTCACTTAGCATAATATCCTTAAGGCTCATCCATGTTGTTGCCCATTGGAAAATTGACATCCACTTCAAAGCTGAGTCCTTTTCTATTGCGTCTATATACCACATATTTTCATCGATGGACAATTTACATCATTTCCACATTTTGGTTATTATGAGTAGTGTTGAACATGTTTCCCAGAGGCTGCAAATATAGGAAAATGAATAGCTGTTCAGCAGGTGTAAAGTGTCAATTATGGAAGATGATACAAGTCTAGAGACCTGCTGTACAATGTGGTACCTATGGATGATACCAGATTCCACTTTAAACATATTTCAAAATGTCCTGTTAAATGCTTTTATTATAATAATGCAAAATATTAATAATAAAATCTAGAAATAACCCAAATGTTTAAGTTAGGGGGAGTTATTAAATAAATAAATCTTCATATATTCCATGATATATGACGTAAAGGGATGAGTGCAAAACTTTCAGAAAGAAAGGAAGAGGATACAGGTGTATATGTATATATGTGTGTGTTGTATAAATACACCTGAAAGGTTTCTATTTTGTAAAACCAAAACACTAAAAACAACAACAATCTAAATGTAAACATGTCAGTCTAAGAAAAAAAAATCATGACAAGTCAAAAGGTGCTCCATAGAATGTAACTGAAATGTTTAGGCACCTGGAAAGTATAGCCTGATTTTACAAAGACCTAGAATATCAGGTGGAAAAATATGTCTCAGTAAATGACATGAACAAGAGCTGGATTATTTCTATAGGCCAGAAACATTAACATCTAGTTAAGGTTCCTGAACAGGTAGGCTCTTTGCTATACATTTCCCACGAGGTGTGTGCTACAGCGTTTGATCAGCAATGCTAGACTAGAATGGGACAGAATGAATACGAAATTGAATGAGTCTGCTAACTAGCGATAGCCACAGATGGTGAAACGCATATTTCAAAAGACTATTCTATCCTTAAAAGATTATTTTATAAATTTGAACTTTATAGTTTCTTCTAATAAATATGTTCTGGGACTCTTAAACCCTTCTAAATTTAAAGCAATGAGCATCAATAAAACTAACAAGGTAAACTTGTCAGTTGGGAACCTAAGTGAACTATTTTAAATGTTGCCCATTCCTTCATAATAAGTATTGTTATTACAAAGGAAGTATTAAAACATGCTTTGGATTTACTGACATAAATTAATAAGCAACATGATCTGCATTATCATTTTAATTGTCAATGCTCTGCCACAACTGATAGACATACTGACCCTGGATCCTCAACTGAGCTATGGCCATAGGTGTCATTTCATTTAGCAAGGCGGTTACTGCTTTTAAGACACATGCCCAAATAATTCTGTCGATATATCAATAAAATCACTGAGAGACTGCAATAGGAAGGTTATTGGGCTACTGAAAGAGTGGACAATATAACTGGAAAAACTAAATTTTAAAGATCTGTATGAAAGATTTCACATCCACAGAAATCCACAGAGCTCTTGAATGTCTACCTAGCTTGACATTTCTTCTTTCCTGACTACATCTCCTCAGTGCCAATCCTACAATAAGTGCTTCTGTACAAATATATCTTGCACCAGACTGTAATTGCTTAGGTATCCTTCCATGATTTTGCAATTTTGCATTGGCATCACAAACCCCATGAAGACACTCAACATAATCTGCTAAGTAATCTATTACCCACTATTTACATGTGATATTTGGAGAAAGACCAATGAAAAAATCAGCAATCTGGTAAAACATAACTGCGGCCCAAGGTTTTGTGAACAAGCTTCTCTTGGACTTAGAGTTACTGTCATTCACACTCTACTGGGAAAACCCAATTCCTCAAAATCCAATTTCCTGAGAAGAAATCCAATTCTCTAAGTCTTTCCTACTGTGTAATTATCCTTTGGGCTCCACACCGATTTAACAGGGAGTATAAAAAAGAAAAGCATCTGATAAAGAACTGCAAAAATAAAGAACTGGATATTCTTTTATGACTCAAATCAGGGCTGCTTATCAAGTGTATATAAGAAATAAATGACACAATTTGCTTCATCTGAACAATTAGCTAACAAATAAAATATGTAGCATTATAAAGAAAGAATTTTATTTCATCTCAAAGAAGGACAGAATAAAATAGTGGTTACCAAAGTCTGGCAAGTGTGTGGAAGAGGGAGGAAAACAGGATGGTTACTGGGTGCAGTGGTGCATTTGGATTGGAAGAATAGCTCCTAATATTCTACAGCACAGTGAGACAATGATGGTTGGCAACAGTTAACTGGGTATTTCAAGGTATTTAATAGAAAACACCATGAAGCTTCCTGACACAAAGAAATGGTATATGTCTGAGGTGACAGATATGCCAAATACCCTGATCTGATCATTACACATTATACTCAAGTATTGAAATGACGTATGTGCCCTCTAATATGTACAATTACTATGTGCCAAGCAGTAATAAAAATGTACTTAAAAATAAAGTCATGTCTGTTAAAAAGACTTGACTCATAAATACTGAACAAAAATGTCCTTCATAAACTAAAAATCTTACAATTTTTAAATAGAAAAAGTTATGAATGAAAATAATTTTAAAAAGCAAACAAATGTTTGAGAATTTAAATTATCTTAAACAATTATTAAAGAGTATTCTAAAGAATATTATTACATTAGAATAGTTAAATAATCTTAGGAAATTACTTTTAAGCATTGAATGCCCACTAAATGAAAATCTGTCTCATTTTCCACCTATTTACAATACATACATAATGTATAATGTTCAGCAATGTAAAGGCAATGAAATATAATTTCAGATTTAAATAGATAATTTGGCTCAATTGTTTTTATGTGAGAATCATAGATACATAAGTTATAATCTTATAGAATATAAATTTTCCTTTAAAATGTGCAAAATGCATTGTAATTATTTACCAAATACATTTAAAGGTAGAACAATGGGGTCAATGTGTTTTCTTAAGACATATACCTGTGGCTGGAGCAGTGGCTCAGTGGTTAAGGCACTTGCCTGGTATACATGAGGGTGCGGGGTTGAACCCCAGGACCACGTACAAAAAAAGTGTCAGAGCAATGAAAATCAGATGAAAAACTAAATAAAGTTGATTATCTCTTTCTCTTTCTCTCTCTCACTGTCCCTCTCTCTCTTAAAAAAAAAAAGACATATACATGAAAAGGAAAATTAAAATAGATCCATCAAGGGTAAATTTAGCACATAATTTTAATATTATAAATCTGAATTTACTTTAAAAAATTCATGCAATCAATCAAAATTATTTATTTAGAAACACTGTTTCTCCCTGGGAGCATATATGTTGCTGTTCAGACAAGCATACTTGTTTGCCAAATTTGAAATATGGGCTGAATATTGAAGATAAAAGGAAATTATGTATGGTTACAAATTTGATTGTCCAAAATGAAAAAGTTTAATTCAGACTATTCCAAGATGCTTGTAAATGTTAAAGGGTACTCTTTGATGACATCTCAGTGTCCTGTGCAATATCTCTCTCTCCCTTATTCTCACATATTGGCATCTTTCTCTTCACTGTTGTTTCTGAATTGCTATAATGCTTATGGACACTCATTTTATACCTGATTACATAGTACCTGGAGTATAGTTTGGATATTGGAAAAACAAAATCATTCTCTTCTAGAGAGTATACTAGGTCACTTCCATTGGATGTTCAAAACGTCTTTATTCACCAGATTTACTGAATGCCTACGTTGTGCTGAGCACTGTGAACAACTTATTTCAATATAATTAAGCACTATATTACCTTTGATGAAGAAGGAGGATCTAGATAATTCCTTTATTATTCAATAATATTTAATGCTTCATGTAAATAAAAATATTCATCAAAAGTAACATTCCCACTTGTTTGAGGGAAAGATGCCATTTGGCAGGTTAATTCCTTTCACTGGAGAAATGAAAAGGGAGAATTTTGCAGTGAGCACTCTTCTGGATATATTTATTCCTGGATCTCTTTCTCTCCTTCACTCAGTCATACTGCAACATATTGCACACTGTTCTAACTTGGAACAAGCACCAACCTCAAAATTCAATTTGGAAAACCTTAAAAATAGACTGAACATATCATGACAAATCAAACATTTTGAAATAACACTGCTGGCAAGGTGGTTTTTACTTAAAATTGAAAATGTTAACATTTTGCAAGAAGGTGAATTATTTTTCTTGGCAGATATATTTTAAAGATCATTGAAAGGAAATACTGAATAAGAACAAAAGTTTCTAAAGTTAAATCAGTTCTCTTAAAGGAAATAAAACACTAAAGAGAAATGACAACAAAATATATATCATTTTTAAATGACAAAAACCTGACTTTATCTGAATAGCTTCTTAACAATGAAGCAATAGAAATTCTTACCCAATAGCCCAAGACATAAAATTCCAGAACATAATAATCTCAGTTTTGCATTAGAATTAAAATGTCAGCTCCCAGTTCAGCGAAACCAAACCTTCCTCAAAGATCAGCTTTGAGGAGTTTCCAGACACCTCCACTTTACATTGCTGAAAGTGAACACATAACAGTCCCTGAAAATA